>BSBK01013267.1:0-90119 GCA_027943335.1 Chamaecyparis obtusa
TATATGTATATATATATATATATATATATATATATATATCTATATATATATATATATATATATATATACATATATATATACATATATATATATACAATACATATATATACATATACATACATATATATATATACATACATATATATTATATACATACATATATATATATATAAATTACATAATATATATATATATACATATATATATATATATATAATATATATACTATATATATATATATATATATATACTATATATATATATATATATATTATATTATATTTATATTATTCTCCTTTATGGATTAATCAAGGCATTCCTTTTATATCTGTTTTATTTGTCTTTGAAGCAAGGTAAATTGTGTCTTCCAAAGAAATTCTTTAGTTTTTTAGCCTCTTTTCATAATAATACTCTAGAATCTCACTAAATCTCCTTGGTCTTGATTTAAGTAATATTATGTTCTACTAAAGTACCTTTGATTTTTCAATTATTTGGAAAGGAGTGGTTAATATCCATTTATCCTAATGAGTATTTTCTTGGGAGAAATTGAATCTTTGGATAAATCTAGATTATTAAGATAAAGAATATGTGATTTTATGTAACATGACGGTTGCCTTCCTGTGACATAAGAGTTAGGATTATTTCAAATGTTTAATAGAAGACTTATAGTAATTTCTTGATTATCAGCAAACTCAAACCTTTTAGTAAATTAGCGTTTAAAGAGGCCCAGTTAGTAAAGGAACCTAGTTACATTTGTATCATATCAGGTAGATTCACAATTGGTAGGTACTTTTCAGGATTCTTATTTCTATCTTCAATATCAACATTGTAGATAACTTGCTTATATATTGAAGACTGTTATTATGCAGCTAGCTACAGATAAAATTTCCTCAGCAATCACTTATTTTGAAGTTGAGATATAGGTGTATATGCATCGACATCAGGTAAGTGATTACCAAGTAGATCTTATGTATCTTCTTGTGATTCTTTTTAGGGACACTAGGCAAACTTGCCTGGTGTTTCCTCTAGGTGGTTTTTAATAAGACTTCTTGAAGGATCTTTAGGGATAAAGTTTATAAGTTTTGGCATTATTGCCTTTGTTATCATGAATATTTTTTTATCATGAAGTCAATATTTATATACATCTATTATATCTAGGTATCTATTGTAGTTAGAATTATCCTAAAATCAATATATATAGTGATTATAGTGGTGCTTTTATGGTTCTCTATTCGTGATACTCTAAGTGTGCCTCAAAATAAGGCCAAGATAGCATGGATAAGGATATTTCTCTGTATATATGATGACCTTCTAACAAATTTTAGGACTTATTTTGTTTAACTCAGCCAACCGACCAGTTGCAGTCAGCTTAGCTAAAGTGGTTAATTCATTTTTTACAAGCATTGTTAACATCATATTTCTTACTAAATTATAGAATTGGGATTATTTAAAACTAGTAAACTAGTATCCATAATGATGTATTTTTCATATAAGTACGATGCTAGTCTTTTTTAGATATAGTCTAGGACAAGACCAGCTAGGCTCAGAGCTTGTTCATTACCAGATGATGCAGGCACATGTATTTCTTTTAAGTAAATAAATATAATTTTTAGGTTCCTCTTAACAAATATTTTCTTTCCAATAACTCATAGAATTTGGGTTAGTAACAATATACTAACAATGATCTTAGCCAAAAGTGCAGTTATTTTAGGAAATAATGGATCTAGAGACATCCTAAGGAGTCATCATTTAGGAGGGAGTATGACCACGGAAGGGACCCCTATGTTGGTCACAATGCTTCCCACACAAGGAATTATGTTTGACAACATAAGAAAGGAATTGTACAAAAAGAAAGGTGCAAAATTGAGAAGGAAGGTATTCCAACCCCGTCGAGATGGACGAAGCAATCTACAAATCAAGAATCACTTTCAAATTGGATATAAACCAGCTACTCATGAAATTTTTTAATATATATAACTCTCATGAATCTGATTTTGGAGGGTATGCCCTCCTAAATTATTATGTATTTAGAATCCAGACTACGGTCCAACAAGGCTAGGAGGGTTTCTCTACCCTCTCTTCCCCACCAGTGCCTTCACTGAGCGGGGGTTTTTATATATCAGATTATCTGCTTAATAAAATATTGGCTTCAGCCTTTTACCCAAAAAAAAACCAACAAAGAAGCAAAATGGAGGACAATGTCAACAAAAAAAAAGAACAGTCAACATTTATAGTAAAATAATCAAGGAAGTGATAAATACAATCAACAATGAATAGAAGAAACATAGAGTATCAAAGGAAAAATATTTAGGAATTTAACAGATAGGAGGAAACAAAAATATTGAGTGGAAGATACAAATAAATTGTCAAGGAACATTCCCTAGGAAGATGGAATAAGCATGCCCAAAGTAATCATCGCACAAAGGCTAAACAGAGTTACAATGGTATGTACTCACTCCATAATTAATACAACTACCATTAGAACCTATAGATGATATAGACTATCATAGATGTGTATAAAATCTATGGACTTATATGGTATATTTAGAAATTAGTAAACTCTGTTAAAAACTATTGTATGTGTACAGATTACTACTCCCTAATAAGATAATCATTGTACTCAAAACTGATTTTTATGTGTGTGTGTGTGTGTGTGTGTGTGTGTATTATATGTAAGTATATATATATGCATACATACATACACACACACACACACACACACACACACACACACACACACACACACACACACACACACACACACACACACACACATACATATATATATACACACACACCTAAAAATCCTTTAGAAAATAAATTATTTTTATTTTCTGAAAAAACCCTGATGACATCATCATTTTATTAATTAATTAATTAATTAATTAATTTTTTGACCAAAACTTGGCCAATTTCTTTAAGACCACTAACCTCTTCCAGAATCTTCTAATCCCTCCTTAATGTCGATTAAAAGGCTAATCCCATCCTTTCTAACCCTAATCCCAACTCAAAATATTTAATTAAAATTAAATATTTAATTTTCATATTTATTAAATATATTTTAATAAATATTCCCAAAACCAAAAGCCTTTGGAATCAATAAACTTTTATTCCATAAAACCTAAGAAAACTCTAGACTCTTCTAGAAACTTCTCAACCCAACCTCTTCACCCATCCTAATCCTAAATTCCCCTAATCCTAATCCTAATCCTCCCCCTAACCTTGTCACATTCCCTCACTAAGGTTAGCCAACTCCTAAGCTTGACCCAAAGTCAACAAACTTCTAGAAACTTCTCTTACATGCATTAAATGCATTTAAAGCTTCCTTATCCCTCTTACATGCATTTATCATGCATTTAAGAAGCCCCTCACCCCTTTCTTACACCCTTTGACCTTAGGCACATTTCCCAAATTATGCACATTCCTCCCATCTTTCAACCCAATCCCCTTATGACACTTGTCACAAGGAGGTAACCCTTCCCTTAATGAGCCTCAAACTCATTAGAGCTTTTGAGATAAATAAATTTTTATTTATCTCCTAAATTCCTCTTTATCCTTAGAAAGCCTAGACTCTTCTAGAAAGTCTTCATCCTTATCCCCTTGACTCAACCCCTAACCTTACCCCAAACTCTGACTCATCCTCCTAACCCAAGCCCTTCCCAAATCCTATAAATACTCCTCCTTCCAAGAGTAAATTATTAGCTTAGTTTTTATCATTTATGCATTGTTATCATGAGCATTTTTAGCTAGATCATCTTAGCATACATCTTAATTGTTAGATTTCTTCATGTTTTTCATGTTTTCTAACACATCTTAGAACAGCTTAATGGATTAATCTTAGTTCATATTTCAAGCTTTTCTCATCATTTATGCATCACCATAAATCCCTCTCCATGCATTTGAGAGCACACCCACATCCCTCTAATTGAAGCAAATCAAACATTTGCTCTATAGCACTTGTTTTTAGCAACAATCTTGAGGTGGCTTGGTTTTATATTTGTTTATGCTTTGAACTGATAAATGCTAGATTAGTCTAATGTTTGAATGTTTCAGCCTTTCAAAATAGATAACAGGTTCAAAATCATAGTCTACTAATATATATATATATATATATATATATATATATATATATATATATATATATATATATATATATATATATATATATATATATATATATATATATATATATATATATATATATATATATATATATGGCACTATGTGTATCTATACCTCAAAAGCATTAATATTATTGCTTCACAAGAAAAGGTAAGGCCTTCGGTGGAATAGACTATGCAACATCATACAAAGGCACTAGGTAAGGTCTACGGTAGAATGGGCATGAACTCCATCATACAAAGGCAAGACATAAGTCTTGTGGTGGAATGATCATAAGGTTACATCATATGAAGGCACTATATTGTAAGAGATAATCTACATTGGTAGAGGAATTTATAATAAGGGGGAATGGTGAGTCTCACTAGGTAGTTTAACCTCACAAAATGTGGGGCCAATTGGGATAAAACTTTGACCTTAGACCTAGGGTTGGGTTGGGACACCCTTTTATAACTTTTTTGTACACCTTTAGGAAAGTAAAATACTACATGTACATGTTGTATAGATTAGAACTCTCATTATCAAGTTATAAATTTATAAGATAGATTATATCATGGAAACAATATATATAGTCTATCTGAGCCCTTGTTCCCTTTATAGCATTACATGACCTAAATTGGGAATGATATTTTAAAAAGGTATTTTAATTGGTAAAGTTATACCTCTGATCATCTTAAAAATCATATTTTAAGGGAATTTATGATTCTAGGGAAAAAATTAGGGCAGTCCCCAAAAGGGGACATTACAATTGATATCAGACCATGTTCCAATCAACTTGAAAAACATTATGATGAACTGATTACTCTAAGAGATGAATATGGTCTCGGTTGGATGTCATTTCCTCTAAAGAGGTAAATATTATATGAGGAGAATAATTTAGTCCTGATTAGCTATTCTTGTATCTTGTAAGCCAAGTGAACTATGTCTACGCATATTCATGTGTATGTTATGTGTTTCAAATGCATGCCCCTTGCTTGATCTAGACTACAAGAATGAATATAAATGTGAAATTGATGTAGGAAGAGGGTTAAGGTTCCCATCTACGTAGACCACCTCGATGGATCTCAAATTTCTTCCTTCAAGGTCAAGAGTGCAACAGTTCTACTCTTGAGATTAAGTTGGAGAAAATAAGAACTCCACTATGACCTTCATATAATTGTTACCATAAGAGATTTACGTAGGAGGATTAATATGGCCATATAAGTAGAGCACTTTTATGGATGCCAATTTTTTGTCATCAAGGCCAAGAGATCCCAAGTTCTTCCCTTAGTCTTAGGTTGCACAAGCTAAGAGGGTATAAGACTGCCATCTAAGTAGACCACCTTGGTGGATGCCAAAGTTCTTCCATGAAGGCCAAGTGAGCCAAATTTTTTCTCTTGGGCTCAGTTTGGGATTGGCATGGACAACCTTATCATAACTTGATCTCTACAAATCAATTTATTTAAGAATGATTATAGTACACTCAAGATTTAGAATTTTTATGCTAACTTATGTTCCCTTTGTCACAGGGTTTATAGTCAACAACATAGTGGTGAAATAAAATTCTGTAAATCATTTCCCTATCTCTGGCTTATTAAAAATTAAAAATTGTATGGTTTATTTAAGGAATATAAAAAAGTTTATATTCGGTGTATACTCTATGTTTACTTCATGTATGCTTTGTATCTTCATGCATTAGTGTGTTTCATCCATGTATGCTCGATGTCATCATACAATCATGTGTTTACTGTATGTATGCTTGATGTATTCATACATCGAAGTGTATACTTCATGTCTTCATCATGTATTCTATGTTCTTAGCAATATCAAATATGAGAATAAAACTAGAATGCATTGAAAATATATTAACTTAGATAAGAAATCATGAATTAAGACAAGATGTTGTGTAAATCAATCTGCTACAACAACTTGGTTCCTTCTAGAAGTGATGAGAGAAAACTTTTTCTATTAATCATAGATAAGAAAACTTATATAATGGTATAATAGAACACTAGTTGAATTTGGAAAATAAATGACTACATGACTAAAAATTTTAGTCATGTGTCTAAAACTGATCAAATTATACTAATATTTTGTAATTCAAAAGTATAAATGACTAAATAAATGACTAATTCGGTCATTGGGTAAAATCACAAGGTTAGCCAAAGAAAATTGACTAAATAATTAGTCACCTAAACAAAAATGACTAAATGAATGATTATAACTCTTTTATACTAACATTTGATAATATCACATGCTTATATACTTATAAGTTTCATTTCACCAATCTTTTATACTAACATTTGATAATATCACATGCTTATATACTTATAAGTTTCATTTCACCAATAATGCTTGTTCACCAATAGGCTTATTGCGTGAGAAATCCTCTACACCTATCTTGTGACATAAATCTAGCTTTTAGATGATTTCAAAATTGATGAATAAACAACATTTAGAGATAGAATTAAAAGGAACAGTTAGGATATTTCTAAAGTCAAGTGTGTCTCAATGTAGCTATGTTGATTAGAGTAACAATCTTGCAATGTTGTTCCATAAGGAGAGTCATCCAATGTTGCATGGACTCTCACAAATATGTCTTTTGATCATCTTACACTTATTTTCCTTATTGAACGTGTGATATTCATCAACCTTTGAGCTCCAATTGAAAATTGACTTTCAAATTGCCCTTATTTGTGTACCCTCAGGTACATGCTTCATTTTTTTTATTTCATCAATTTGACTTCCATGTCTAAGCTACAAGATCCTCTTATGAATGCTTTATTCATTTTTTGTCAACCAAATCATAGAAACTATTAAATTGTAGTTTTTAGTCACTCAAATTGTAGTTCCATTTCTAGGTTAAAATTTAGACCTTGATGGCACACTTTTTCCCTATGCTCCCATGCTCAAATTTTATTTATTTCTCCCTTTTGAGCACTATTAAATAAATGCTCATATCCTCAAATTTTCTCAACTTTATAACCTTATCATTTTTAACACTAAAAGAAGAGTTGGTTCTCGCTAGTGCTCACAAAGGTTGGGGGAGGTCTTGGTTGACCCTACCCCCTGAGCTAACAAACTAGGGCTTGAACCAAACCAATTTTCCTGGATCTACTATGTTAGCCAAAGAAATAAAGAGAGGATATACTACTTGCCCTTGTACGACTAACAGGGAATCTCGCTATTCATTCTCACTATCATCTCTTCAGAATTATGCTCTAGAGAGCCTTTGGGGTCTCTCTTCACTACTGGGTGCAAATTCTCGTATCTCTTCAAGTGGATCCTCTGACTCCCAATTAGGGTCTCCTTCACTCATTAAACGAAGCTAAAATTAAAAGTGCCATGGAAGACATGCTTTCGGAATGTGGAAGCATACACAAAGCAACTGAGATATTTGAGAGGGTGCATTGAAGAAATATTGTCTCTTCGAATGCAATAATGATAGGTATGCAATATAGATCTATTGAAAAAATTTAAACCTTTAAGAAAATTGCAGGTGTGAAGCCAACTTCCATGAGCTCTGCCAATACTAGAGCTTTGAATCAGTGTATGGACATACACCAGAGCACAAAGATAGAAGGGAGATTTTTTTCAAATATTACAATTGGAATAAAATAGGTAAGAATTTGATGTATAATATGAATGTATAGACACGTTCTTAGTTGTTTGAAAAAAATACTCAATAAAATGTGGTCTTGTGGCACAAATTACAGCATTGAAAAAGCGTAAGGATGTCCATCAAAATGTAATAGCACATAAATCTTTGTTAAAATTTGTTATTACCATACTCTGCCGCATGTGCATGCAAATGTGGAAACTTAGACAAAGTTCCTGAATTGTTCGATAGAGTGTTTCAAAGAATTATTATCTCAGTTCCTGAATGGTTTGACAGAGTGTTTCAAAGAAATATTATCTCATGTAATGTAATTATAGCAGGATAAGCACAAAAGGGCTGCGTAGTAGAGAGGGTGATAAAAAATGGCAAGAAATTATTATTGATAAGCATGTTTTCCAAATTGTACAATATACCTCCTATAGAACCCTCCCTCTCCCTCATGTTCTATGAAAGACAGTCAATTGTTTGACAAAATGGGTCAAAGAAGATATCCTTTCACAAAACAAAACAAAACAAACATGGGACATGCACAAAATAGATTTTTTTGAGGTTTTAAAATCTTTAAAGAAAATGCAACGGGTATAACATGTTATATAGGACATATATATAAAAAAAGATTTTTTGAACCCTAATATAGCCAAAATAGCTCAATTAGGTAAAAAAAATTGCGGTCTGCAAGGCATTTGAAATTTGAATGCAAGCGCCTCCTTCCGCTGTTGATTGACATACTAAAGCCACACATCAGTTTGAATAGAAATATGAATGAAGATAAGTGTATTGTTACTCTTTTGGGTGGACTTGCAACTAATAAGGATGAAAAGAGTTAGAACTTGAGCTGATTTTTGGATCCCATGTGGAAAAATTCCTTCCACTATTGATTGACACACTAAAGCCACACATTAGTTTGAATAGAAATATGAATAAAGATAAGTGTATTGTTACTCTTTTTGGTGGACTTGCAACTAATCAAGCATGAAAAGAGTTAGAACTTGAGCTGATTTTTGGATCCCATGTGGAAAAATTCATGCTCAACTCTCATAAATATGTATTAATGGGTTGAGTGAAGTGCACAACATTAAATTTTTGTTTTGTAGAATTAGGATTTACCAATTTAAACACAGGGCATGTCTATTTTGAGTCTAAACTATTGAAAAAAAAATCACAGAATAAATTTTATTAAAATTTATGAGTTTGAACCTATCAAACATTCCCATCTACAACCATATCATAGATAACAAAAATACAATCCCAAGAAGCATCAACAATGGTGGAAATCTTGTCAACAACAAAATGGGTATTCTCAACTTGGGTATCAACATGTACAAAATCATCAGCAACAATCATCATTGAATAATGATGGAATAAAGATAGCTCATACACCTAAAATATTTTGGGGAAAACATACCTCTCATTTGTCCAACCAAGAACTGCTACACCAAGAATATCATACTCTTTTGCTACCACAAACTAAAGAAATGGTACAGCTAGGAAATGTAACAAAAACTGTTGAATCTCAAGTGTAGTGGTTGGGTCAAAATACCCAGAATCATTGGTTTCATTTATGACACAAGAAGAATTTTCCACCTTTATTAACTGAGGGGAAATTTCAAATCCAAGCACAATATGTTATTTTTGGTTTTCCTCCTAAAGTTCAACCAAAGGATGGTTTGCAAGTCCAACTAGAATCAAAACCACAAGAGAAAAATATAATCTTAGATCAAATTTGATGCTTGGAAAAATAGAAAATGGTAGATAAGCATGTCATAAATACTGATCAAATGAACATGCATCAACCCTCTTGCCTACATTTTCCACAAAATGATGAATTTATTTCAACTCTAAACACTAAAATATTGATAGCACATCAAGTAAGGATACTAAAGTGTCTAGATAATACAATGATGTTAATCAAATAACAAAAAAAATGAATATTTCAAGGGAAACAATGAGCTTATAGGTAATTCCATTCAATTTGAAGTTGTAAGATAAATGCCAAACTGTTAGTTATCACTACAAAAACTATTGTCTACAAAGATGATAATATTTCCTACTCAATGCCTTCCATTAACGAATGATAGCCTTGAAGAAGATTCTTGTGATAATTGTTATCATGTCTCTTCCTCTGATTGCTCGAGCTTCCCACAAGAATGTAATAATTCATTTAACCATAATGTTATAAACACTGAATATGACACTACATGTCATGTGAAGACCCATTATCAATGCATAATTAATTTAAACTTATAAGACCAAACCAAAGTCTTTGTGAATGAAGGGAAAATTCATGAGCCACCATTGGAAAAATCAAACACTAGTAAAAAAATTGAAATATACGACTAATTAAACTACTAAAAATTGTAAATAAATGACTAATTTTGGTCATGTGACCATTAGTAGTTTATTGTCGGTCATTTATCTCCCGACCAAATTTATGGCTAAACTATTTTAGTGATTGATTTAGTCATTGATTGTTGTTAATTGGTCATTTATTTAGTCATGGTAGTGATATATTTAGTCATTAATTTAGTCACATATTTAGTCATTGATTTAGACATATATTTAGTCCTTAATTTAGTTGTATATTTAGTCCTTAATTTATTCATATATTTAGCCATATTAAGGTATGATGGAATTGAACCACCATCCTCATACTTGTAAAGTAGGTGCTCTACCATTGAACTAGTACCCTTTAAAGAATAATCATACCATGTATACTAGTACACATTCTAACATGAATATCAACAAGAATGTTGGGGAAATTGTTTGAATGTAAATTTAAAGCTAAGAATTGTCCACATAGAAAAGTCAAAGATTAAGGTTTTTGAGATTATCATCATTAATCATAGCTGAAAAAGGGAAGAAATACATTTCCATAGTGTTGATATGTTGGTAAGAAATACTATTGTAATAATTGGTGTCATCATACCAAGATAGTATATGTTGATAAATAGTTACAAGAAGGAACATCTCATAATAAAGGAAAATCTAATAGAATTCAACACAAAACATACTGATATATTATTTCCTAAGGGTGGTCAGATAAAGGATTTTCTAAGGATGGTCACTATTTTTGGAAAAGGTAGGCCTTACATAGAATGTTTCACTATAATGCAGCTTTATTTTGTACCAATAATTCTCATGAACAATCTCAAATGCTAATTGACCCTCTCTTGTATCAATATGATATGGTATTATCATTGTTGGACGCATTAGAATTCATATGATATTAAACCTTATGAAATCATAATTTACATGGCTTGTGGATATTCCAATTGCTAATAAAAAAATTGTCATCTATTGAAAATTTGATAGTTTCCTCTTCAAGAATGTCCTAAAATACAGAGACAATAAAAAGAAAAATTAATCAATAAGAAACATGAGTATTTAAATTTTGTATTACAAGGCAAAAAACAACTTAATTTAATGTAAATTATTCTTTGAGTTGTAGGAATAATGGCAATATGATTGAATCCTTATGCTTGGTTGCTTCATGGATTTTTTATCTTTTATTGGTTTTTTAAATGTATTTTCCTATTTGTGTTAGTCCTTGTAGTACATTTCAATATTCTTGGTACCTTGGATAATTTTTAGGCCCACACAAGAGTGAATGTTGGTAAACTAATTATTTTTACTCATTAGTTTAACTTTATTATCTTTTAAGCATTGAAGAATAAAACATTGTTATGTAAATTTTATTGAGATGGTATTTTATATTTTAATCAATAAGTACTTAGTTATTATGATATTTTGAAAATGAATTACTGCAATTATCTCAATGCACCATCACAAGGTCATTGTTAAAATACATTTCTAAGCTATAGGTACGAATGCTTTGGGGTCTGAAATTTCCTTGTGTTTGTGATGATAATGTTATTTTATTCTGCAATTGTAACTAGTTTAGATAATTTTGAAAATGTATATTGTGTGGAAGAAAAATAGTGCTTCAATTTCTTTATTTTTAAATTTTTCTTTTCTTTTTTATAAAAATAATGTAGCTTATATGTATGGAAACTTGCACCTCGGTGGATGAGGAGCCATTTATCAATAGAGAAGGAACAACCGATCAAAATTATATCCTCATTAATAAATAGACACACCTACTACTCACACTGGACAAAAAGTGTCAACAAGTGTATGGATAGTGAATGCATTTATCAAAACCCTCCTTGTCTAGAAAATATATGCAATGCTCAAGCCATTTTAAAAAATCCAAAAGTATTGGTTCTTATTGTTGGCTCCTCATCTACCTAGTGCAACTTGCAAGACAGATAAACTACATTATTTTCATAGAAAAAAAGAAGTTTAAAAATATCACTTTTTTCATTGAAGCACTCTTTTTCTTTCACACAATATAAATTTTTTTTTACTTATTTAAACTAATTAAGATTTCAAAGTAAAATAGCATTACCATCACAAATAAAAAGAAAAAGGATAAAAAAAAATTGAGATGCATTTCATACCCCAAATCATTCGCACCTGTAGCTTAGAGAGGTTTTTTAATAATGAACTTGTCATGGTGCATTGAGATAACTACAATCATCCATTTTCAAATCTTTGGAATGACTAAGTACTTATTTATTCAAATATGATACAGATAAACTAATGAGTGACAAACATTTGTTTTCCAAGATTCACTCTTTTGTGGGCCTAAAAATTATCCAAGGCCCCAAGAATATTAAAATCTACTATAAGGACTAACACAAAAAGGAAAATACATAACCAATAAAAGATAAAAAAACAAACCCATGAAGTAACCAAGCACAAGGATTTAATCGCATTCCCATTTTTTAAATTAGAACTGTCAAAAAAATTCAGTACCTTCACCCTAACCCATAACACAAATGGGTATTTCAATACTTTCATCCTTTTTAAGAGATGGAAAAGGCAATCTATCTAAAGTTTTCACATATGCATTCTGTTAGTGAACATTTTTTCCTTTCCTAAGATTAATTAAATGATTCTCATTAAGCAAAAAGAAAATAAATAATCACAACACTAACAATTGAGTTTCTATGATAGAAAACTCTTTGTCATTTTTCAAGGTGCAGCTACCTTACTAGCAATCTTATTTATGAAAGAATGTGAATCATGGATATTTTTAACTAGAAAATACTTAAGGCAGAACATTTAGTTCATCAACATAAAAATAATGTACAAGTTAAAGAACCGTTCAAATTTGATAACATTGATTATCCACATGCTTAAAACTAAGATCTTTAAACAAATTCTCTCTATTGCTTTAGAAGCAGGATTATCTCATATAATAAATAAGCATCTTTGCATATGATTTATCTCCACAAGAAAATAGATCACATGCATTAATGAACACTAGTATTCATTACTCCAATAGCTTTATATATATATATATATATATATATATATATATATATATATATATATATATATATATATATATATATATATATATATATATATATATATATATATATATATATATATATAGTTAAAGTTATCTCACCAGAGGTAAATAGTTTTACTTTCTATAACTAACTTAGAGCATAAAAATAAAAATAACATAACGACGGCGTGAAACACCTCCTAAATCCATCCAAGTGTCCATGAGGGCTAAGGCGATAGAGCTGAGACTAACTGATTAGCTTTCCAGTTCTCATATGCAATAGTGAATGCAGAAATAACCTATTGATGTGGAAACCTGAGATAGGAAATCCTCTACTTCCATACCTCCTTGTCCTTCTAGATTTGCACAACTTTCTCATCATGCATTTCTAAATGTTTCTAATTGATCATGAACATTGATTCCATACGACCAACCTTAGTAAAATCCTACATAGTCAACATTTTCTTTTCGTTGAGTTCATCAAATTTCACTTGAACACTTTTAATAACCTTTTCACTCAGCCTAGTTGATTCTTCCTTTTCCTCAGAACACTATTTCTTGATCCATTCTATGTCACTCAAGATTTTATCTTTTATCATTTCTAGTTCCTTAAGAAAATCCTTGTGCCATGATTTCATTCCTCCATTCAATACATTCCCTTAGGACATATAGACTTTTGTCATCCAAACCTAGGAATGGCTTCTTAGCAAGAAATTTTTGTAGACCATATTTCTATATCTCTTCCATCTACAAGACTTCCTTTTCCCAGTTTCCCTTTTCATTTTCTGAGGTTTTTAACATTTGCTTCAACCTTTTTTTCAAGGCTATTGGCTTCCTTTTGAGATTCATTTAAACAACCTATGTGTTTAATAGCTTCACACTTGATGTGTTCAATGCAGCCTTCAAATATTTTGGTAATTGCCCTGCTTCTTTGCACTTGATCCATGAATTTTTTCTTGACTGCAGACTTAATTTCGATTGAAGCTGGAATTTCATTCAATGGAAGGGACTCCAAATGTTGAATAACATATATGTATTGAGCCATGCTCTTCATTGCTTCCTTCATTTCCTACTTGTCTTTGGCATCCTTCCACACCATGTTAGTGATCTTCCTATTTGATACTTCAAAGATTTTCATATCTGTTGATGTGTTGTCTTTTCCCAAGTCAACATTTGATACTTGATAGTCTTGTGTAGAGACATCTTCATTCCCTTTATTATTTACTAGCTTTCCAATCTCTACCATCCAACAGCCAGTATCCTCATTGAACTCAATTTTGGATTCAGTCTTGGGTTTTTTGACCTTTGGGGCTTTACCCAAGCACTTTCTTATCACATCTTCAATTAGAAAGGAAAATGGCATGATACTTTGTTTCTTGGCCATAGATTTTTCAAGCCATTTCGGAGTTATTGAAGTTTTCTTAGGTGTCTCATGGTCACTCAGAAGAGAAAGGGAGTCCATTGGAATGTTATTTGTATTACCTTGAACCTGGTGATTGTCAAACATACTAGACAAATTGAAATCAGGAACTGGTTCTTTTGGTTACTCAGTTTTAGGGGAATCCAAATCTACCACAATGCTGGGACTTGTTACAGGTTCCTTTTCTTTATTCTTTATCAGGATTCTTGAGCAAGTCATCCATGTAATAGGTTCAGTTTGAAGCTGAACTTGAACCTTTAGGATAGCTAGTTCAACTTCAAGTTCAAGATCACTTATAAAAAATTTATCAGCAATAGGATTAGTTGAAACATCAATTTTCCTTGAGGAATTCATTTTCTTTGATTTTACTTTTTTTCCTGAGGGCTGAGAGATGATCTTAGGAACTTTATTTTCCTAAAGCCATTTTTTTGTCATTCTTATTACATTGTTTATCCTAGACTACAAATTAACCTCTTCTACTTTTGTCCAATCTATCTCTAGGATAGGGAGAGATTCAACTTGCTCGAAATATTGAGGGTCTAGCACATCTATATTTTCATCCTCTTCAATACCATCTATATCCAAGTTAACCCTAAAGGTGATAATCTGCCTCAAAGTCATCTTGGACCACAATCTTCTCCTAACTTCCAAATCATCCATGCAATTAGCCCAATAATCCTCAAGTTCTCGAATATTCATAAACATGGAAGGAAAATTTAGGTTTTTTTTAGCAATACCTGCTTAGTCAAAACTAGCTCAAGGGGTGTAAGATTTTAAGTTTAAGGCATGAAGTTCTCCTTCCATTTCCAGAGCATCTTGGAAGCTTTTACATCTATAGTAGCCCAATTCTATGGGAAATGGGACACCTAAGGACTTTTTGATCTCCCTAATTTCTACTCAACAATAACTAGTTGTCTGCAAATTTCTATCAAAATCACATTGTCCAAACAATATCTTTGCAATTTTAGAGGTTTTTCATTAAATGCCCCAACCCTAATATAGGTAAACTTAGGAAATTGGATAAAATAACACTCATATACATTTATCACTTGCATAGCTTCCTTGGTGAGTCTACTATTTTCCTTCCCATGTAATTCAAAGACCAGTTTACCTAGGAATACATCATTGAATATTTTGAACTCTTCTACAAACCTCTCATTCTGTAAATATTTGTAGTACTCATAAATTTTCATATCATTTATCCAAGGCTCATGAGGTAGACCCTCCCAGTCTTTACAAAAAGATAGGATATATATTAGGTAGGAAGTCATGTAAATGTTAGGAGTGAAGATATTGATAAAAAAAAAATTCATTATTATTATTGTATATATTCTATTAATATAATACTGATATATATATTGATGTGTGTTGCAGAGGAGAAGACAATGTCGTGGTGATTGATTGCTTTCCTCTACAACACGTAGTATAATAAATATGGATCACAATAACCATATGAAGAGACATGACTCTACGTGGCTAAGGCCATGTAGAGCCATGTCTATTCACAGACATGTTTCAGTATGAAGTGGTGTGTATAATTAATGATTCACTGCAATAGTTATGGTTAAATTTTGATAAATAGTTAACGTGTATATGTTATGTAGTATCAATATTAATGTTGACTATGTAATATGAGTTGATCACTTTGATTAATACACCCGCTCGATAAAATAGATGGCTGTGAATTAATAATATTATAACAAGGGTAGCTTAATCGATTATATCAATCAATCGATGCTACTATTTTAACACTTCCTCTTAGTGAGAGTGGATTGATAAGAAAAGTTATGAGTTTTTATTGAATCCTTGATTTTAACATGTGATGCAGGAGCATCCTAGGTGTAAGAGAAATCTTGCATCACCCAAAAATATTTCTATTTTTATATTCAATAAGGGCTATTTTGTGCAGAGCTGCTATTTATGGAAAGTTACTATTTTTTGGTAATTTTTGTATGTGCTCAGAATGATTTGATTTCTTTCTTGGAGGTTCATTTTGGTCATATAAGTCTACCAGTAAAGTTTCATTGCCAGATCAAGTGTATATTGGAAGATATTGAAGATTTTCGGCATTGGTGGCAGGGTACAGAAACTTTGAACTCAGTTTTAGAGGCCCCGGATGAGGTCAAAAATTTGGGTAATGGGCGCTTGTGCCAATCAAGCCTGTAGAGCACTTTGTGGCATTTCCAAAATGGGGTTATAATAGCCGATCAGGTCAATTGGTGATGACTTATGGTCTTCGGAAGTTGGGCCACCTGAAATGGCAGAAAATAATTTTCTTCAAAATTTATGTTCGGGTTTCAAAGGTTATCTTGAGCTGACTATGATGTAATAAAATGTAAAATAAAATAATTCTAAGTTTGTTCAGCCTTATTGGCTAAAATTCTAGAACCTTCCCAGGTGGTGGAAAATTGCCTATATATGGAAGGTTATATTATTGTCTTAGGCAGTTCAGAATAGTTCTGGGTTGTAGATCTAGGTAATAATTCGAGGCTTTGTCCTATAGAATATTGTAAGGGAATGCCCATGTGGCTTTTCATATTGTAATTCTGAAAGTTTGTAATTCCACATTTGTGGAGATAATAAGAAGCCAATTTTCTGTTCTTGCTTATTGTGGTTGTTTCTCTGTTTCTGTTATGTGTTTTTGGTATTAAGGGGGAGCACCCTTCATCAACTTGGATCAGTATTTTACTCATATAATCAATTAGGATTTTTGGCATAATCCATAACATAAGTTCAACTTGTCAAAATTTATCATAATCCCCGACTTATTCAGAACTAGTTTTAGTGATAAATGTAGGTATCAAGATATTTGGTACAATCTAAATCAAAACTTGAACCTCTTGTCATCATAACCCCAACTAGTTCAAAACTAGATTAGAGGATAACTATAGCATATATGTATCAAGATATTTGGTGCAATCCAAATCAAAACTTGAACCTCTTGTTATCATAACCCCTGACTAATTTGGAACTAGGTTAGAGGATAACCAAAATCATATAAGTATCAAGATATTCAGTGCAATCTGAATCAAAACTTGAACCTCTTGTTATCATAATCCCCAAGTAATTCAGAAATAGGTTAGAGGATAACCAAAATAAAGCTATTGAAGATCGTCACCTTACAATAGTGATTTTTGCACACAAGAAAGATCGTCATCTTTCAATACACAAAATATTGCAATATTAAATTTCAATTTTATTCATGAATATACAAATTACATAAATATATAGAATCTCAGTAATTTCAACTTAATCATACCAAATTTCTGTCTAAAGTACTCAATTTTCAACTTCGCAAGAGGCTTGGTAAGAATATCAACATTTTGTTCTTTAGTACTTACATAGATGAGTTTGATAATATCTCTGTCTACCATGTCTCTTATATAGTGATAAGGAATCTCTATGTATTTGGAGTGGTTATGAAAAACTAGGTTTACAGAAAGTTTAATGCAACTTTGATTGTCACAGTAAACTATTGTAGGATGTAGTGGCTTACCAAACAATCCAAATAGAAGCTTCCTTAGCCATACTGCTTCACTAGCACCCATAAATGTAGCCATGTACTCTGCTTTGGTGGAACTCTGAGAAAATATTGACTATTTTCTACTGAACCATGAAATCATTGTAGATCCAAGACTGAAGAAGTATCCTGTAGTACTTTTCCAATCAATAGAGTCTCCTACCCAATTAGAGTCAGTGAATCCTTGGAGTTGTATCTCAACTTTTTCATACTTCAGACCCAATTTAGTTTTACCGCATAAGTACCTCATAATATGTTTAGCAGCTAATAAGTGAATCTTCTTAGGCTCACACATGAAATGGCTTAATACATTCATGGCATAGCAGATATCCACACGAGTGTTTACCAAGAAAATAAGAGATCCAATTAGTTGTCTATAATAGGAAGAGTCTGTAGGTTCTGAATCTGCAACATCTTCTTTGAGCTTATGAAGATTTGTTTCCATTAGAGTTGTTAAGGGTTTACATTCCTTCATGCCAAATCTAGTTAATATATCCATAGTGTATTTCCTTTGAATTAGAAAAATGTAGTCTTCTTTCTATACTACTTCTAATCCTAAGAAGTAATGCAATAATCCTAGATCTTTCATATCAAATTCATTTGTGAGTTCTTGTTTTCATTTTGCAATAAGACGATCTTCTCCAGTAATTAGGAGATCATCAATGTATAGAACTACAATTACCATTTCTCCTTTGGAAATTTTAAAGTATATATTTGGATCGGCTTCATTCTTGGAGTACCCTAACTTGGATAGATACTTATCTATATGTTCATACCAAGGCCTAGGAGCTTGTTTGAGACCGTAGAGTGCTTTCTTCAATTTAAAAACATAATTATTGTCATGGGTGATGAATCCTTTGGGTTGTTCTATGTATACTTCTTCTTCTATGATTCCATTTAGAAATGTTGTTTTTACGTCCATTTGGTGAATCTTCCATCCTTTGGATGCTGAAATGGAAATGATGGTTCTTACAGATGTGTAGTTTGCAACTGGTGCAAATGTTTCTTCGTAATCAATTCCAGCCTTTTGAGAGAAACCCCTGGCAAAAAATCTGGCTTTGTATTTTTCAGTACTGCCATCTAAAGCATATTTGATTTTGAATAACCATATAGAGGAAATGACAGTTTTCCCTTTTGGTCTAGGGACTATTTCCCAAACATCATTTTTAATAATAGATTGGTATTCTTCAATCATCACATCTTTTTATGCTTGACATGTTAGGCCTTCTTTTACACTAGTCGGTTCTATTTTTGTCAGTTCTGCCATTAGTGCAAGATAACATTTTTTATTCCTTATTCTTTTATTTGCTTTGGATATCTCATCAAGTTCAACATTCTTTTCCTCAAACATTTTTCTAGCCCATAAAGGTCTTTTCTTGTTGTTAGAGATGTCCACATCTTCAAGATGGGATGAATTAGGTTCAATATTTTCTGTTATGTTCTCTCTTTCATTCTCATTGTTTAGAGGAACATTCTCCCTCTAATTCTTAATTTCATTATATTCTATAATGTTCTTCCTCTAATTCTCATTTGATCCTCCTTCAGTGGAGATGGAAATATTTATAGTAGTCTCCTCTTCAAACTTGATGTCTCTACTAACTTCAATGGATTTCTATCCTGATATGTATACTCTATACCCTTTTGTAGTTTCAATGTAGCCAACAAATATTCCTCTTTTTTCGGAAGGGTCTAGTTTGGTTCTTTTCTCTTTGGCAATATGAATGTAAACAAGACATCCAAATATTCTGAGATGACTTAGATCAGGTTTCTTTCCTGTAAAGGCTTCCTTAAGACTGATAGTTTGTAGAATAGAGTGTGGACATCTATTCTGAATATATATAGTAGTATTCGATGCTTCGGCCAAAATGAAGTGTGCAGATTTTGGTCATGCATCATGGCTTTAGCAGCTTCAATGATAGTTCTACTTTTCCTTTCTGCTACTCCATTTTGTTGAGGATTATATGGTACTAGATACTCCCTCTTAATCCCGAAAGATATACAAAACTCTTAAAAATTTTTAGAAACATATTCACCTCCATTATCTGACCTTAGGATCTTTGTCTTTCTCCCAGTTTGGTTTTCAACTAATGCTTTGAATTATTTGAATTTGGATAACACTTCATTTGATTCCTTTAGTTTAAGAAAATAAATCCATGTTTTTGTGGAATAATCATCAATGAAGATCACATAGTATGAATAACCTCCTAGTGAGAGAGTTGACATAGGTCCGTACAAGTCGGTGTGAATGAGTTCCAATGTACCTTTTGTTTTATGTTGACTAGAGGGAAAGGATTCTTTTATATTTTTACCTAGAGCACATCATTTACAAGTGCTTGAATGATTTGAATTTAAAGTTGGGATCCCTGTAGTAATATTCTTAAGGGAGGGAAGAGTACTAAACCTGATATGACCTAGTCTTTGATGCTAGAGTTCATTAGTATTGGATACTTCATGACTTAGAGCTGATTTGATACTATTTCCTACTTTGTATAAGCTTCCATCTCTATATCCTAAGGAAATAGCATTTTTAATATTGGAGTTCTTTGTCCATATTAAAACTTTATTTTTTTGGACTGTGACATGATAGCCTTGATCAACTAAGGCAGAGATGGAGACTAAGTTCCTTTTTATACCTGGTACAAATAGAACATCTTTCAATAGTAGACTAGTCCCTGATTTCAACTTGATAGAGCAGGTCCCGATTCCTTTTGCCGGATAGGTGGAGTTGTCTCAAATTGTGACTTCTTTAGAGGAATCTTCTTCTAAGGTTTCAAATTGATCTTTGAATCTTGTTATATGTCGAGAAGCTCCACTATCAATTATCCAAGTATTTTTGCTTGATTTAACTTCACTTGATAATGCTAAGAAGAATAGTGATATTTCTGCTCCTTTTACTTCTACTAATACTGCTTGTATTTTCTGCTTCTTTGGATAGTATCTATGTGTATGACCAAACTTATCACATTTGAAACATTGTATTTTGGAGAAGTCTCATTTGTGAGTTTTATTTGGATTCCCCACATGGTTTGTGTTAGAGTTTCCTTTCTTGTGTTTAAACTTCCTTTTATCGCTTTTGAAGTTTGAGTGGGTGTGAAGAGCTTGAATCTCATTTCCTTTGGTAGGCCTGATTCCTCTTGATATTAAGCGAGATTCCTCTTGAGTGCAGTCATTCTTCAGTCGATCAAATTTGGGTAGAGATGGACGTTCGGTTATACATTGAATGAAGGATTCCCATGTGATGGGTGATCCTCTAAGAGCAATTAGTGTTAGCTCCAAGTCATCAACACTATTTCCAATGGTGGATAGTTGATCCCTTAGTTCTGAGATTTGAAGAAAGTAGGATGTAATCATTTCCCCTTTGTTCATTTTGAGATTTAGTAGTTGCTGTTTGAGAGTAAGCAATCTGCTTTTATTGTAAATCTCAAATGTCTCTTGGATAGTCTTGAAAACTTCATAGGCAGTTTTTAGCCTTGCTATGGAGGGAAGAATATGGTCTTGTATAGGATCGATTATAGTTTTCTTTTCTTTATTGTTACATCTTTTCCAAGTTACTTTTTCGGGTTCTTCCTCAGGCATGCTTATGTTTTCTTCAACATCAGAATCCAACTCTAGTTCTTGAAGTAGAGTAAGAATTTTAATTTTCCATTAGAAGAAATTAGATGCACCTTCGAGTCTATCTTCTACCTTGATACTGCTGGCCATTTTAAATTTATCCTCCCTTTTTTTTTTATAATCAGAATATAATTTTAACTTCAATGAATTTTTCTTCTATTGAGGATTTGATACCTGTACACACTCAAGTAGTGCACTTCTCTAAGCCTTTTCTTCCAAGGGAATCCATGAATGGGAATCCTTGAAAATCAACCTAGAGCTCCCTAGGCATGGAGTGCAAGGATATGAAGAGTGCTCTCAAGTAGAGCTATTAAGCCTATGACCTTGCTAATAAACCATGCAATGAGAGATAATATGAAGATAAGAGCAAGAGTGTCAATGTCCTCAAGAATCAAGAATGAGAATGAAAATGTAACTATACTAGAAATGAGAATGCAAGCTAAACTATAAAAAGAAATATGCAAGTGTTACAACCCAAGCTAATTAATCTATGTGAGTTAATCTAGAGCATGGAAATGAAGCTAATCTAAGAAAGCATAAGCATGAAACTATGATGCAAAAAATGGAAACTAAATTCAAGAATGTCTCCAAAAAGATCCAAAGCCTCCAAGTAATCCTGCAACATAAGGTTAGTATTCAAAAGATGGATCCTAGAATGAGAAGAGAGCTCTTCTTTTATAGGAAATGAGAAAGAATGAACCATGGAGATTAAGAGGCAAAAGATTTAATCAAGGGTGGAGCTTGAAAGAGGAGAAATCCATGTGCACAAATATCCTCCAATGAGAAAATAAGAGTTGACTTTTGTGTCCATATGAGACAAAAAGTGCTTTTTCTCCTTTTTATAAAATAAGAATAATGCTTTACTTGTGCAACTTAGGATAAGAGGAAAAGTGGGGGCTTTTTATTTAATAAAAGGGGAGGGAACTCATTTTAATTAAATAAATACTTAGGATAAAATGTAGCCCATAGAAAATAATTGAATAAATGATATAATAGGATTTGATCAAGGAAATTGATATAATTGAAAATTCATATAATAAGCTGACAAAGATAACCTGAAAGACAAGACCAACACTTGTATAGCTAGGTGATTTTTGAAAATATTGATTCAGGGATTTGATAAATTGTTGAATGGGGGCCCAAAGTCTAGGTGACCATTTTAGGGTGCATACGTTTTCCCCTCTTTGACTAATGTGAGATCGATTTGGGATCACATGCAGTCATAATGGAATTGAAATGTGAGATTGATTTGGGATCACAAAACAACCCAGACATGTGTTCGATGGATGGGAACATATTAGGAAAAAGATAAGAATAAGCTAACAAAGATAAGCTGAAAGACAAGACCAACACCTATAAATAGGAAATTTTTAAGTCTCAAATAAGAGATAAGAATCTCAAGTTGAGCTGATTGATAAAGTTGAATCAAGGATTGAAGCTGGCAGGTATTTCCACCTCATGATCGAAAGAGAAATGAGATAGAGGAGAAATAAAAACTTGATAAATTTGATCAAATCAAACTAAAGATAAGGTTCTTGATGTAAGATGAAAGATATAAGGATCACAGAACCAAGGTAGATCATGAAGAAAGATTATGCCCCAAGGTTGAATTAGAAGTAAAAGAAGTGGGGTGAAAGAAAATGGAAGATAGAAGTTGAGAAGAGGTGAAAAGAAATAGAGAGAAGAAAGAGAATTTTCCACAAGAAAGAGGATGCACCAGAATCAATCAACTATTTAAGATAGAAAATTTTGATTGAGATCACGAAAGAAGATAAGAAAATGAAGATCAAAATATGACCACAATTGATTAAAAGTTAATGAAAGATGAAAGGAGAGCTCTCTCCATATGCAAGATGCAAGACTAAACTAACATGAACTTAAGAATGCAAGCTACTATGAAAACTGGTTTACTTGCAAGGTCACAAAGCCATTAGACTCTAATAATTATCATCAAGTTTTATTGGTAGCATTGCAAGATCATACAATACACACTAGTAGAACTATGGGTATATGAATATGATCTTTATCAGATAGATATGTGGAAATCCCACCTAAGCATCAAAGACATGTAGGTCAAGATGACTTGTGCAATGAGGTTCCCTAAGTTTGGTATAGCAAGAGTATGCTCACATTGAGATACAGGAATGTCAAGATGACTACAAGCACACACTTGCATAAAATAGTCAAGGATAATACTTTGTAGAGCTTAGTGTCAAGTGGAACAAGCACGAATGCTCATGACAGTGAAGATCAACAAAATATACCCATAGGCAGAAAAGGAAATAAAACATGTACTCATGCCCCCAATCTTCTAGCTCGACATCATTGAAAACTATTAGGGAGAGAACACTCATCAAAGAAATCATCATAGAAAGAACACAAAGAAATAAAGTCAAACAAGTCTCAGCGAGTCAAGTGTTTAAGTGTATGTGTGTAGGTCATAGAGTCAAACTTTGAGTATCGCATCTACCAGTGAGAAATATTGCATCATTCAAGACTGCAGGTAAGATATCAGATAAGTGTTGAGAAACACTTGATGCTAGGGAAGTGTTGAAAATACAATTGGGGAGGTGTTGAAAAACACAATTTGTGAAATTTTTGAAATTTTTGATTTTTATATTTTTTTTTTCAGTACTTTTTATTCTTTTTAGAATTTTTAACAATATATAATTTTTTTTGAGATACATCAAAGTGTCTATTGCTAGGTTTTCACTAAGATGATAATTTTTTCAAGACATTTTCTATTTTTTTTAAATTTTAATACAATATATCATTTTTTTACATTTTTTTAGGATCAATATGTATGTACAAAGGATGCCCTCAGACAGAACAAGCATCAAACTCCCAAGCAAGATCACATCATGTATTTCTAATATCTAACAAGGTGGAGGAAAAGAGGGATCAACAAGCTAGTGGAAGAGATGGAAGACAAGAGAATGAAGGAGAATGAAGGGAAGAAATCCTCAAGGGCAAACTCCTCAAGAGTACCCAAGCTAGGGAAAAAAATTGTCATGCAAAGCACATGTGGACAAGAAATGAAAGGCCAACATATGATAAGTCACAAAAGCATAATGCAAAAGAAATAAATGATGCAGTCCAAAGGAGTAAACATGTCAAGAGGCTTCATAGCATCATGTTTTACTCTTTTTATTAGATCAAGACCAAACGGGAAAAGTATAGCGAAAGGCTAGAATGAATGGAGGAAAATAAATATGAAGGCTAAACATGAATGGAATGAAAGAAAGATCATTGTAAGATAGCTCACAAGGTAGCCAAATGTTCATGTATAGGACAACATTGCCAAGATCAAAGAGAGAAGACGGAATGGATGAAACATGTAGAAGAACTACGTATGATGCCTGATTGCTAGGTTTTCATCATGGTACTTATCCAATGCACACAAAGGGAGTGGTTTTCACCATAGGACAAATTTATTTCTCTTTACTTTTGCTACCAAGGCACCTGTTTCTAGGTTTCTACCAAGGTGCATTTTCATTTTTTTCAATTTTTTTATTTTTTATTTTATTTTAGAAGGCAAGCTTTTAAGATAATGCTCCTTGAAAGGATAAACCACGATATGCAAAGGATTCAAAATGATATGCTCAAAGATGCTAATAGGGAAAGGAAGATGGAAGAGAAAAATGGAGGATAAGGTTTTATGTAAAGTGAGTGAGGTTGGAAGATAGGAGGAATAGGCAAATGAGGAAAAAGGATAGAAGGTAGAAGGATAATGAATGGAAGGAATGTGAAAGGATAGATGGAAAGGAAGGAAAGATCAATGTCAATACACACCTTGAAGGGTGGCGAGAGGATGGAGGAAATGTGAATAAAGGAATACGAGAAGTAATATGGTGAATGTTTAGCAGAGGTTGTGGTTCAGGCGCATGGAATGGAAGAATGTTTTTGGAAAAAGATGACGTGGAATCCTTTGGAAGCTTGAATGTCAACTTCACTTTTTGTTCAATATGAGACTCTCTTAAGAGAGACTTTGGAATCCATATAGTCATAGGTTTTTCATTTATTTTTGATGATTTAGAGAGAATATCTTCAATGATGGATTTTTGGAACCCATACTTATCTTGTACTTTTCTTCTTAGATATCTCTTTTGACTTTATGCCTCCATGTCAATTAGAGGAGACATGGTAATATTCCTTTTTTGATGGATTCTTGTATTGCTTCTTTTTCTTGTATTGAACATTCAAGTTACTTCCAAAAGACTTGGGACTTGTGGAAGAAGAAGGAGGATATGATTAGTTTAGATGGGTGGGTGGATGGAAAGGATTCAAGGGTATGCATCTATGTTGATCTTGAGGAAAGATAGGAGATGGAGGGACGTAAGGACCCAAGATGGATGACAAATTAAGAGAGCCAGGAGGGGAAAGTGAAGGGACATAAGGGCCCAAGATGGAAGGAAGACGTGAAGACCTTAGCATTGGTGGAGGAGGTCCAAGGATGGACGTGGAAGATACAAAAAGATAATCATGAAGTTCATCAACATCTATATGACAACCAAGGACATC
Source organism: Chamaecyparis obtusa (assembly GCA_027943335.1). Classification (NCBI taxonomy): domain Eukaryota; kingdom Viridiplantae; phylum Streptophyta; class Pinopsida; order Cupressales; family Cupressaceae; genus Chamaecyparis; species Chamaecyparis obtusa. Next base: position 26,150 of record BSBK01013267.1, read on the forward strand.
AAAATCTTTAGAGTGAGCATTAGGATTTACAATAGGATCCTAGACATCTTGAATATGAGTACCTTCTTTGATAGGATTGTTTAAAGCTTGCAAAGACTTATGAAGAGTAGAAAGTGGAAGCAAACATGGAGTGGTAGAACAAGAAGATGGATGACTTTGATCTTGACAAGGTGCTTTGGATAGCATAAACATATAATATTTCTCTCGATTTTCAATAGGCTTAACATTAGAAGTAACAACACTAGTTTTAATAACCTTAATGGAAGTATCATCTTTGGAAAGCGCAAGTGGAGTAAGATTATTTTGATTGTCAATAAGCTTGACAGTGTAAGTAGTAGCTTGATCTTGCTTAGGAGAAGACTTAAGACATGGTGGAATGAATGAGGAAGGGCATAGAGGATCAAAAGGACCATGAAATGGATAAGAGACATCATGAAAAGATTTGAATGACATGGAGGGTTATTGATCTTGATCTTTCTTTATGGTCTTTTCTTTATTTTTAGAGTCCTCTTGACATGGAGCCACTTCTAAGGACAAGGAAGCATGTTGGAATTGTATGGAAGACTTTGGAAGAGATAGTGAAGGACTAGCTGAAGTAGGCATTATAGCGCATAAAGGTTTAGGCTCTTTAGGTTTTGCATTATTGAAAGTATTTTCAGCCAAGTGAAGGCTAGCTTGAGTTTGTTTAAGAGGTAGCCCTTGAGGATAACTATAGGGAACCATATGAAAAGTATTAGGACTTTCATTGGATGAAGGATTTGTGAAAGATTTGGAAGACTCGGAAGCTTGAGGAGATGTATGAGTATTGGAAGAAGTAGGAGATGGAAGGGAATCATCACAAAACAAAGGTTCAACATTAACATGATCTTGCTCGAGAGTGTAATCTTTATTTTCAACATGAGAGTTCTTAGAGGAGAAATGCTCATAGTATCTATGTTTATAATTAGCATGGAAAGCTTTCTCTTCCTCAATAGAAGTAGATGTATCATATTGTTCACAACAAGCATCATAGTCTCTTTTAAAATCAGAGTCATATGGATCACCATCATGATCTATCCAGTGTGATGACCCATTTCCAGTAAGCATGAACACACGACTAGGAGGACTCTTAGGAATAGAGGTTTCATAGGTATCACTATATGGTTCATTATCATAGCCATCATAGTCAGCAAAGACAGGTGTGTCACTCTTCGTGGAAGAGGTATCACAAGGATGATCATGTTGCTCATCATGATATGTCTCGAGAAGAGAAGCAAGACTCTTGGAAAAAGTAGAAGAGGAACAGGATTGTGAAGAAGAAGAAGGTGAGGACCTAGTAGAGGAATAAGACTTGGATAATGAGGAATGTGAATAATGTCTAAAAGAGTCATGATAAGACTTGGAATGTTAAGAAGAATGAGAAGACTTAGAAGATGAAGAATGTTTGGAAGAAGGAGGTCATGATATGATCATGTCTATGATCCTAGCAAAGGCGTCTGATTCAATCATCTTTTCTTTTATTTTTGCTTTAAGTTTTTCACCCATGAGATATCCAGAAGGACTATTGGAGGAATAAAATTCTGCGAATTGAGCAATGAGTTTGAGATCATCCATTCTCAAGAGAGGTTCCATAACAAGGTAGTTGAAATTCATGGTTGTAAAAGAGAAGGAATCAAGCATGGAAGAAATGAATAGAAGAATGTAGATTAGATAATAAGAGGAAAAGAATCAAGAAGACATGAAGAATTTAGGAAGAAGAGGAAGAAGCATGAAGGAAGAAGAGAAATGAGGGAAATGGGAGACTAGGAAGACATGGGAGATGTAGAAGAAAGAAGACCAAGAGACATTTTGTGAAAATTGATACCATTTAAGTTCAGATGGATGTTGAGCAAAATTTTATACCACTTAAGATCTAACCTGGACTAACCAAGGATGACTGGAAATAACATGGCAGCAAATTGATTATGTGCGATAGTTTCCAAGCAGGCAGAGCAATACAATTTAGTAGGGCGATATTTTGCATATGGTAGTATGATAGAATCCAAGCAGTGCATGCGATAATATCCAAGCTAGGAGTGTGATAATTGTGCAGAAACAAACTATCACACGATAAATCTTAGAACAAAGTGCGATGGTATTTCAGGATCGTATGACTCTTTGACCAGTGAACATGAAAAGCTCAATTTTGAAAGCAATGGATCAATGTTTCAGTTTGGTAAGGTCAATTTCATAGTCCAGAATATAGTAACAGAAAATAATGGACAAGTTTTCAAATAGTAGGTGATCAAACATGTCATAGAACACTTGCACAAGGGCAAAAGCAACCTTTCCAAGACAAGAAATTTTGATATCAAAGTGAAAAATCCTATGAGGACTATCATGATGTTTAATTTTTCAAGAATGTTTGCACGGGTAGATCACAACGAGAACACTTCAAGCACTTACTTCCTAGAAGGACAAAGGCTCAATACTTAACAACTTGGCCCACACTTGATGTCCCATCGCCTCACAGAAAGTGGTTACCCACAATAGATGTTGCCTTTGTCATGGAAGTGTCAATGGTACAATGAAAGGAACACTGATGGTGAGTAATCTTGGGGTGATCTGAGTTAGTCCACTAGGATCAATCCTTGCACCAAGAAGTTAAGTGGAAAAATAAGGTAGCTTCTATCTATTGTTCTTAGTAAGGGCTTCTATTCGTAATACCCCTCTTGCTCCCCAAAGGGACTCCTTACCTTGTGGCAAGTAACGGACCTCACGGCCACAAGAGTACCTTAAGCATTCTTGTTCAACATTTTCCTCATGGTAACAATCCCACAAGTACTCACATTGAGTGAAGACAAGTACTATGTATATCAAGGTTTTGTGTCCTTGATAGCCTTGAGTTTATAGTGGGTTGGAATAGCCAGTGAAAATCTTGTCCCCACTTGGATCATTCCTCTTGATTGCTCAAGAGCAGGCCCGCTAAAGGATCTTAGACCAAACAAAGAGTGGATTAATCTTTGAGGTTCAAGATTTATGTTTCACCTCAAGGGTGAAGAGCATACTCTCCTAGCTCAAAAATATCTCCCAAACACACCAAGCAAAGGTTTAATTACCCTCTTGTTTTAAAAATCTAAAGATGGGTCAAGATTTTCTAGTTCACCACAAGGGTGAAGAACATACTTCTCCTACCATCAAAAGACTCCTACAACAAGATATTAAGTGCCTATGAAAAGAAACAACTAGTATAAGCCACACTCAAAATGAAAGCAATTAAACAAGCGCTTGATTTGTTTTTATGCTTTTGGGCAGCCCTGCAAAAATAATTAGTATCCCTTTAGCATTTGGAGCTTTGACATGCATTCTTTTGGCAAAATATTTCAAGCAATGAGAGCACCCACAAGCACAACTTGTTAGCCCCACAATGGTTAGCACATCAAAAATTAGATAATCTACAAGTAAAACAACTGATCAAATGGAAAAATTTGAAAATTAAACCAACATGGTTGGATCAGCCTCGAAAAGAGCTTTCCAACGATATATCAGACTTCAATTTTCGATACCGTATGTGAAAATTTCTCAAAAATGGGTGCCAGTTTTCGATTCTAAAAATGCTGAAATTTTTTAAAAAAATAGAAAACCCAGTACTTGCAAGCTAAAAGAGTTAAAAACAACCACTTCTGGGTCTAGGTCACATTTCAGTTGCCAGAAGAATCGTATGATACATTTCAGTATATTGGTGCAATATTTTATTCCTAGGTGACACTTCTCACTGTGCTCAAGTGACAGAAAAATGTATGGTCAGGCGACAGAACCTATAAAGTCACATGACATTTTTACTGGAAAATTATCACTCAACTATAAAAATAAGTACCGCATGATACTGGCAAACTATCCTACGATAATCTGTAAAAAAATAGAGAGCCAAAAATAACAAGCTAAAAATGACGAAAAATAAATGACAGAAATACATGTAAAGATGGACAAAATGAAAATTTTCTACCCCATGGTGGGCACCAAAAAATGTACACACTCAAGTAGTGCACTTCTCTAAGCCTTTGCTTCCAAGGGAATCCATGAATGGGAATCCTTGAAAATCGACCTAGAGCTCCCTAGGCATGGAATGCAAGGATATGAAGAGTGCTCTTAGCTAGAGCTATTAAGCCTATGACCTTGCTAATAAACCATGCAATGGGAGATTCAATGAAGATAAGAGCAAGAGTGCCAATGTCCTCAAGAATCAAGAATGAGAATGAAAATGTAACTATACTAGAAATGAGAATACGAGCTAAACTATGAAAGGAAATATGCAAGTGTTACAACCCAAGCTAATTAATCTATGTGAGTTATTCTAGAGCATGGAAATGAAGCTAATCTAAGAAAGCATAAGCATGAAACTATGATGCAAGAAATGGAAACTAAATGCAAGAATGTCTCCAAAACACTCCAAAGCCTCCAAGTAATCCTGCAACATAAGGTTAGTATTCAAAAGATGGATCCTAGAATGAGAAGAGAGCTCTTCTTTTATAGGAAATGAGAAAGAATGGACCATGGAGATTAAGAGGCAAAATATTTAATCAAGGGTGGAGCTTGAAAGAGGAGCAATCCATGTGCACAAATATCCTCCAATGAGAAAATAAGAGTTGACTTTTGTGTCTATATGAGACAAAATTTTCTTTTTCTCCTTTTTATAAAATACGAATAATGCTTTATTTGTGCAACTTAGGATAAGAGGAAAAGTGGGGGCTTTTTATTTAATAAAAGGGGACGGAATTACTTTTAATTAAATAAATACTTAGGATAAAATGGTTAGCCCATAGAAATAATTGAATAAATGATAGAATAGGATTTGATCAAGGAAATTGATGTAATTGAAAATTGATATAATAAGCTGACAAAGATAAGCTGAAAGACAAGACCAACACCTGTATAGCTAGGTGATTTTTGAAAATATTGATTCAGGGATTTGATAAATTACTGAATGGGGGCCCAAAGTCTAGGCAACCATTTTAGGGTGCATACAATAGCATGTTAGGAATGAAGATCTTGATTAAAAAAAATCATTATTATTATTGTATATATTCTATGAATATAATACTGATATATATATTGTTGTGTGTTGCAGAGGAGAAGACAATGCTGTGGTGATTGATTGCTTTCCTCTACAACATGTAACATAATAAATATGGCTCACAACAACCATACGAAGAGACATGACTCTATGTGGCCGAGGCCATGTAGAGCCATGTCTATTCACAGACATGTTTCAATATGAAGCGGCGTGTATAATTAACAACTCACTGCAATAGTTACGTTAACTATCAATAGATAGTTAATGTGTATATGTTACATAATATCAATATTAATATCAACTATGTAATATGAGTCGTTCACTTTGATTAATACACCCGCTCAATAAAATAGACAGTTGTGAATTAATAATATTATAACAAGGCTAGCTTAATCGATTATATCAATCAATCGCTGCTACTATTTTAACAATAAAAAGGGGTCAAATTGGTTAGGTTTAAGAGGTCTTTGTGAGTTTTCTTGGCTATCAATTCAGCCCAATCAATAAATTTCTCCCCTCCTAATATCTTTTGGATGAAGCAAGACATCCATTATTCCTAGTCAAATGCATGTTTGTTCCCTTTTACTCTATTTAAAAAGAAAGTGATATCTACAATTTCCTTTTGGAAGTGTTGAATAGTCAAAGGTTTTGGCAGTCATGAGCCTCTCTTTTATGGCTTTGAAAACCATCTTTGTGTAATAAGAGAACTGAATTTCTTCTTATCCCCCTCATAGACACAAGTTTCCTCTATGAAAGTCTAGGTTTCATAGAGTTCTTTGTGAGCGATTTTTAGAGCCGCTATGAGCGTTTCTCTACCAATTCTTACTAAGATCTCTCTTGAGGCATCCTTAGTGCATCTACTCTTAGCATCATATTTGTTTGTGCATTCTAACACTGGCTCTGGACACATTAGGGTTGAGGGGAATGTGGAAACTTCCATTAATCTGCTACTCGCCAACTTTTAAAAAAAAGATCCTTCTAGTGCATTACTAACCCTCTCACATAATTTTGTCAGACTCGCATTAACTAGGGAAGTGTCACAAGTTTCAGGGAGAGAGACCAGTAAGTGAGTTCTACTTTCGACCTTTGGAGGCTTGGGGTGAAAAAGAGGCATTTTAAGAAAAAAACAAGAGAAACTTCACAAAATAAAGGAACAACCTTCCTTTACAAACTAAAAGTTGCAGAGAAGAGGATAACTCACCATTCAACTATGCACAATCCTTCTACAATTCCCTTACCATAATTTTCCCTGTTCCCTTCCTCCGAAAAAAATTGATATTCAAATGTTAATAAAGGCTTCAATTTATTAACAAGGTTGGTGAAGATCTTTGATAGATTCATGTAGAATGAAAGAAATAAATATATTTATGTAAGAGGTTATTGACATGACACATTAAGCTCCTTTCATTAATTCTTATGTCAAATCAGCATGAATCTCCCACTTCCCCAATAATGTTTCCTGATTACCACACTCTTTACAATGATGGCCCCTTTTGTATTGTGTCACCTGCTGTCATATGTCATATTACGACATGCTTGCACTATTCCATCAAATCCGATGACTTCACACAAGATACTTCCAATAGTTCTAATTTGGTAATGATGCTTTAAAAAGGAACTTTCCTATGAAATAAATAATCATACAACTAGAATATTCCATAGTTTGGACCTTACTTTTGAACTTGAACTTGAACCTGAACCTTAGGTTTAGGTTCGACTTTCAAAATCTAGCAGAATGAAAACTGACAATCTTGGAGACAATGACATACTAGTAGCTTGCAATAGACCTTGAAATTGAACTTGAACTTGACAAAAGTTCAAGTTCAACTTCGACTTCAACTTTTTTTGTTGACAAAGACTGAACCTGAGAGAAAAGAAAAAGACTCGGGTAACACATTCAAATCAACATTGTCCACTATCTTCCATTTACCCCTTTGTATAGGAGTCATAGAATCTTCAAATTTTGAATTCATTTGCTTCTTCTCTAAGAAGTTCCAAGAATCTAAAGGTAAGATTCAATATGATTAAATCAGATTTGGGAACATCACAGATTTCTTTACTATTGTACCAGTTCCTTCTATTGGAAATGTAGAGGGAAATGTCTTTGACATCTTTTTGTATAGTTCTCATTTCAATGCACAAAATTCCTTTTAATATCAAAGCAAGCAGTGATTAATTTTTCATGTGACAGAATCTCCCATGGATCTTCCTATCCATCAAAACCAATTATTATGTTTGAGGTAGTAACAACTTATGCAACACATGCTAACATAGCTTCGTGGACTCGATGATGCTATTTAGAGGGAGGAAAGATAGCTTCATCACCTAGTAAGTTTCTTCTCAAATTATAGTAATCAACCTTTGGTGAAAACATATATCCCTCCCAAGCACAAATAAGGACTTCTCACCATGTGATGAATTTCCCTCAATTTGAGGACTAGTGGATCCCAATCTATCAGTAGACTTCAATTGCAGATGATATGGGTTCAAATCATTATCCACTAGCATTTTTCCCAGCATTGTTGGTGGTACTTGGTATGCTTTCAAGCCTTCTTTCATTACAGTAATTTCATCTTTAAAATTAGATCTTTCCCTTTCTAGCAAAAGAAGAGTTGACCTCAAGTTACCAACTAGCAAAATTTATTTTTCAATCTTCTATTTTTGGAATTTTAAAGGATTTTGGGGTCCCTTCAAAACATTCTTTTTTCAATAATCAAAACAATATTTATAAATGAATCAGTATTTTTCCAAGTTTCCATGGGAGGAGAATGCAAGAATCGGTTGAGGGGGGTCACAAATATTTCCCTAAATCTTGGGGATGATGGAAGATGAATAAAAATATTATATATATTGATACACACACAAAAATATGCAAAATTAAATAATTAACTACACAACCTACATGGTACATGTTGCAAACTTGCTAATCTTGATTTTGGAAAGGTGCATGTATGTTTATATTTAAATGCTCGCACTACTCCCTATTTCTGAATTTCAAGGTGACCACACAGAGTCAGATATAAGGGTCACTTTCATTGCAATTAGAAGACTAAAACCTTTTTTTTTATGAACTACATTTGATATCACATGGGATGAATACAGATTATAGTGTTATAAGAAAAAAAAATAATGAACAAATAAAGTGAAGAACTATGATGCAAAACACCAACATTTCAAAGACAACAACAAAGGAAGAATGACAATGTTGGTAGTACTATAATTTTTTTTATTCTTATTTTTGACACACTTCCTACCCAACTAGTTTCAATACAGTGTCATCATAACAAATAAGTAGCATATCACATCATACAGAATCATACCATGCAATGGCTAGCAAACGATGCCTTTGACCAAGCTATTCCTTTCTCGATTCATGAAATCCACCATCGGCCTAGTTTATAGAATTCTTCAAGTTTTGATCCAACAACTCTTTGACAGACTACATTGAAGAAATTCAATTGTTTGATCATCAAGAAATCAAATCCCATATGTTACACGGAAATAAATATAACAAATAAAATTATAAACAAATGTTCATGCACACTTTACAAAGGTACTTAGAATGATAAATTTGAATACATACTCTTCTATAGCTGATTGATATCAACCGTAGATGTATACCTCCCATGTAATTCCACAATTCAATTTCTAATGTAAACAACATAGTTGATGCACCAGATATTTTGTCCACATGTACACTCTACTCACATACACAATGTATTAGAATAATAGAACATACCGATAGCATGGCCCCTTCCATAAACATCAAAATAGATAATACTGACCTTTGGGGAACCCTGTAGCTTTATGAGGTTAGATTTGATGTCAACAATTCTAGAATCAAACTCCCCTTCTTTGCGAGCATCATGCACCAGAATATCTAAAATACTACTAAATTAATAAAAATGCCTACAAATAGTAGAATTTACAATTCTCATAATTACAAGCAATTTAAGATTCTGAAGTTTTTAACATACAAAGAAAAGTGGCCAATATACCTATTTTGCATATCAGGGAGTATACCCAAAATACCGTTCAAAACACCTAATATCATGCATATTTGTTTCAAGTATTCTACCTGAAGGCTTCTCTATATCTACTTTGAAACATGGGAAACATTAAAAATAAGAATTAATTCCAAACACAAACAACACCTTTAATAAAGGGAAATTTAATTATTTAAACGGAAATAATTAGAAGTCAATGAAGAGAGAAAAGCCTTTTATTTTCCTTGCAGATGATGAAATCGTTAGTTTTTTTAATCTGTTGACATTAATTCCTTTCAAAAAATTGAAAAACCTATTATAATGAATGACTAAGCTAGGGTGATAAGAACTTATCTATAACAGTGTAATAATTAGCGTCTTCTTAATGATTGAAACTTGCATCAGTTTCAAAAAAAATTATCCAAGAATCTTTTCTTTTGGGTGAAAACTAGAAATTTATAAAACAAGTATTGGAATATTAAATCATACTAGCCTTGTTTATGCAAAAGTCTCCAGCCCAGCCCAAACTCAAATGAGTCTTCCCCATCCTTCATAGGCTTAATGCAAGTGGCTACCTTTGCATTCACTACTAACCTGTACAAAAAATAATCTACAGAATTATGTTTTGTGAGAAAAATTCTTACTTTACATTGGGTTAAGGCTCTCTTGTCTACCTGTCTAAAATAAGTCTTCCTTACTACTGACGTCAACATGAATTTGAGATAAAACTCAGAAAATTTTCTCCTTCAAGTGGTGTGCAGAGAGCAATTTGGTACTTAATACATTTGATAGATGAAGCAGTTAAAACGTTATACTAGATTTGCAGTAAAGTTTGAAATGATGATTATAAAGACTTAATCCAAAACAATTTGATATCTATAATAATATATCTTTGGAGTAATAACACAAAATAATTCCATTTATGGTTTCCTGGGTGATATCTTTCAAAATGTACACACAGCTTTGCTAATTCTATGTCTTCTTTCATAAGATGAATGGATCTTTGATGTTCAAGAATGTGTGTGATGGGATATGTTAATGTCAATCCACTATTTTGATAGAAGAAAACTTTTGAGTGTATGCTTAGTATCAATCTAAAATGTCTATAATAATTTAAATTTTACTTGAAAGTAAAACTGTAGAGAAATAAAAAAACATATTCATATAAATTTAAAATTATAATGTAGAAAGTAAACTGGTAACCATATCCTTCAATTCCACTCGCCAAATATAATTAATACCTTATTTTGTATGTTTCTCTGATCAAATGCAATACTTAATCAGCTCCAAATTTTGAGCTTTGAAAAAGGCATGAATGCTTAGACTAAGTGGCTAGTTTCAAAATCACAAAAATAAAACTCAGAAAAAATAAATAAATCTAATGCAGGTGAAACATTTTGATATCAAACAATGGAATTGGGTTTCCAGAGCTGAAATAAAAGTTACTGATCACTTTTTACAAACAAATACTCTCAACTAGTAACAAATATCATGAGATTGGATGGCTTAGAAACAATATCAACACAATAATTTGCCTCTGCAACTTGGGCAGGTTTTTTGAATTTCAAATTTTCCTTGCGTGGCGGAAGCTTCTGGGGAGGAACCCCCTCCCCCTCCCCCGCCCCATGGTGACCCTCCGTTGTCACCAACCATACAACCCTTGTCTGACTCTACTGTTGCTCCATGGACTGAGGCCTTGGATTCTTTTCTCACCTCTGGGCCCAAGCCAGACTGGAAAGGCGTGCATGTGGGGACCCATATTGTTGAGGTGGAATCCCTTTGTTGTATTTCTAGCATCACGGATGAAGGAACAAAAATCGTTCTCCCTGATTGCATTCTTGATAGAGCTATGGCAGAATTTCATCAAGCCTTGGTTGGTCGCTTTTTTGATTTCAGACCCACCATAGATATGGTGAGAAAATGGGTTGGAGGAAACTAGAAGCTGAAGGGTAGTGTGGCAACCTCTATGATGTCGGGTGGTCTTTTTTTGTTCAAATTCACGGCTGCAGAGGACCTTTCTCTTATCCTTGCGGGATCCTGGTTGTATGGTAAGCACCTGCTCACTTTGGCCAAGTGGAAGCCCGACTTTGACCCTTATGCTGACCTAAATAAGATGGCCCCTATTTGGATCCGGCTACCAGGTCTCCCACTTGAGTTCTGGGATGGACAGGTCTTTCAGTCTATTGGGAACTCCTTTGGGCATTATATTGTTGTGGATTTGATCACCCTCACCAAGTCTCATCTTGTCTTTGCTCATTTCTGTCTTAATGTCCCCATTAACAAGACTCTCCCAAACTTTGCTATCCTTAAATCCAAATTGGGGAAATGGTCTCAGGCCATCGTGTATGAGAATGCGACCCTCTTTTGTCAAGAATACAACTCTAAAGGGAACACTAGGAAGGATTGTAAATCTCCTAAGCAGCCAGATCCCAAGCTTAAGGATGCTATTGCTTCCCCCCCCTCGAAGATCATAGTAGTTGCCGCTCTACAGGCCTAGACTATTGTTGAGGTTCTGACTGCTGATTCCTAGACTGCTATTGAGGTTTTGACCCCTGATACTAAGGTTAATCCCCCTAGTTTGGAATAGGCCACCTCTAAGAGTCTACTAGAAGAGGGTGGAATACCTATAGGTGAAGTCTCAGCCGAAGCAAGAATCTATTCACCTAATAGTGTTCTGAAAGATAAGCAAGACCAAGTTGACCTGAACTTTGTTGGTCGAGTTGTAGTCCCGACAATGGAGGTTAGTCCAGTGATGGAAGTGGTTTTGAATACTTGTGATATCAGTCCTCAATAGGCTGTTTGTAGTACTCTAGTCAAGCCACCTAAAGCTTTGAAAGGTGAAGAGGGAGAATGGCAAACCCAACAAAAGAAAACAAGGACAAAAAAAATTGATTTGGGTGTGGACACAAAGCTGGGTTGTCCATCAGATAGGATAAGAAGACATAGGAACACAACAAAGGAGATTGTTGTGGGCAGGCAGAAAACCCTCGACCTCACACCCAAAGGTAAGAAATGATTGTTTTTTCTTGGAATATTAGGGGTTTAAACAACCCATAGAAGCAACTTTTTGTTAAGCAATATATTGTTGATTATAAAGTTGACATTCTCCTTATTCAAGAAGTCAAAATGACTTATTGTAACTTCAATTCTATTGATGGGTGACTTTGGCCTGGGGCCATGTTCTTCTATTCCAAAGTGTGTGGGCCTTCGGGGGGGATTGCTACCCTTTAGAATCCTTCTAAAGTGTAGGGGGATGCCCTTAGTTTCTCTCACCATCATCTTGTTGTTTCTTTCACCTCTCCGATGACTACCTGGCACTGTTATAATATTTATGCCCCTAATTCTAGTTAGGGTAGAAAGGTTGTTTGGGAGGATCTTTCATCCTCTTTTAGCCTCCTTCAAGGCTCTAAGTTTTTCATGGTAGGGGATTTCAACTCCACTCTTTACCTATCTGAAAAATGTGGAGGAATTGTGGATTTTACCAAAAGCATGGGGGACCTGTCCAACTTTATCAATTTGAATGGTCTATAGGATGTCAACCTCAAGGGTCAACCATTCACCTGGACCAACAATAAGAAGGGCAACCACTTGATTCAGGTGTGGCTTGATAGGGCCTTAATCTCGTCAGTTTGGGACCTTGGTCCCTCTTGCTCTCTTACTGCCCTTCCTAGAACCACCTCGAATCATAACCCTCTACTGCTCAAATGGATGGATGGGAAGCACTCCTACCCTTCCTCTTTCAGATATGAAATTATGTGGACTTCACACCACAACGTCAAGGACAAGGTTAAGCAATGGTGGTCCAATCTGATTAAGGGTTCTGCTATGTTTAGGGTAGCCTCTAAACTTGAAATCATCAAGGGAGCGGTAAAAGGTTGGAGTATGACCACCTTTGGTTATATCTTTCATAAAAAGAAACCTCTGAACAAGAAATTGGAAAATCTCCAAGGGTTGATGGCTTCTGGGAATTTTTCTCTAGACTTAGTCAATGAAGAGGAAGAGGTTAGGAAAGACTGGAAAGCTACTCTAGCTAATGAGGAAATTTTTTGGAAACAGAGATCCAGAGTGCTGTGGCTGAAAGAGGGAGATAGGAACACTTCCTTCTTCCATCAATCTACCTACAAGCATAGGAGACGAAACACTATCAGCACTCTAAAGGATGGTAGGGGGAATGGTATCTCTGACCCTACCTTGCTGGAAAATTTAGCTACGGACTACTTTGCCAATTCTTTTGCGGATGTGTACAATGTTAATTTTGATACCCTTCAAAACTAGCTTATCTCTATCTTACTGAAAGGGATCACTCACATCGACATTAATTCCTTACTGGCTAAACTTATTGATGAAGAAGTTCATAATGTTGTGTTCTCCATGAAGTCCTTTAAAGCCCCTGGCCCTGATGGCTTTCCCCCGGCCTTTCTTCAAGACTTCTGGGACATTGTTGGGTATGACGTGACACATGCCGTTAGGCACTTTTTTAGAACCAATAAAATTCTTAAACAACTCAATGACACCTACATTGCCTTGGTGCCTAAATGTGATGAGCCCAAAACTATGGATGATTTCAAACCCATCAGCCTCTGTAACACCCTGTACGGAATCTTCTCTAAGATTTTGGTTAGTATAATCAAACCCCTCCTCAATAAAATTATTAATCCTAATCAAAAAGGGTTTGTCCCAGGTAGGTAAATTTTAGATGCTGCTATCACTACCCACAAAATCCTGCACTCTATCTCTCATAGCAATGCTACTGGTATGGCTCTTAAGCTTGACATCTCTAAAGCTTATGATAAAGTGAATTGGAGCTTCCTCTATAAGGTTCTTACCTCCTTTGGGTTCTCTCAAGACTTCCTAACTTTGATCAAAGCTTGTATTGAAATGGTCAAATTCTCTGTGTTGTTTAATGGCAGACCAGACACTAAATTTTCCCCTGCTAAGGGTCTTTGCCAAGGGGATCCCCTATCCCCCTATCTTTTTATTCTTCTTGTGGAGGTTCTAGGCTGTAACATGATGCACCTAGCACAACTTCAAAAAATTGAGGGAATCAAACTTGCCTCCAACCTGCCTCCTGAAGTCCTACAGCAGTTTGTGGATGACACGTTCTTCTTCAATACTTCCTTGGTCATTGAAGCCAGGGAGTGGAAACATATGCTTGACAGTTATGCCATTTCTTTGGGACAACACATAAATTATCATAAAAGTATAATTTTCTTCTTTAACACTGAGCTCAAGGTGCAATCTAAGATCCCGAGAATTCTGGGCTGCCAGGCTGATGCACTTCCTGTGACCTACCTTGGGCTCCCTCTCACTGTCAAAGATGTGAAGAATGAGTTCTAGAATTCCATCCTTGAGCGAACTCAAAGGAAGCTGGCTGGTTGGAAAGGTAAACTTCTCAGCAATGCTGGTAAGATACAACTTCATGCCGCCTCTCTTCAAGGAATTCATATCCATTTCCTTTCCATTTTCAAAATTTTTGGTTTTATGGCTGACAAGTTAGAAAAGATCCAGCACACCTTCCTATGGTTAGGAACTGAAGAAAAGAGAAGGTTTCCTTTGGTTAATTGGGAGAAAGTCTGTAGTCCTAAACCTTTGGGGGGCCTTGGTCTGAGAAGAATTAACAACCTCAACAAAGCCCTGCTTTCCAAGTTATCTTGGCAAATGGTTGTGAGTTCTGTTGATTGGTGCAAAATCATGGAAGTTAAATACCTTGATGGGGGACACTTCTATAAGCTCTTCATGGAACAGGGGCACCTAAGAGGTTCCCAAATTTGGAATAATATCCTCAAAAATAGATGTGTTCTGGAGAAGGGAGCTCTATGGCAATTAGGTAATGGCAGGGACATAAGGTTCTGGGAGGACCCTTGGCTTCCAGATGGTATTCTTGATGCTACGTGTTTCTCACAATTAAGAAACATTCTAACCCTGGGAGTGCGCAAGATGGTCTCCAATTTCATAACAAATGGCAGGTGGATTGATATTACCCCTTTCTTGAGGTATAGACCAGATCTCCTCAATTTGGCTACTAATCTCTTCACCCTTATCAATTCTGTCTGCATCCCCATTTTTGACAGGCCTGATAGACTTCTTTGGCACCATACCCTTCACAGAGGCTTCATTGTCAAATCTGCCTACAATCAGCTTACAATGAGTCTTGCTGACATGACCTGCTGGCGAAAGGTGTGGCAACCACAACTTATCCCTAAAGTCAATTTTTTCTGGTGGATGGTGATGCATGGGAAAATTCTAACTCTGGACAACGTCACTAAGAGGGGGTTTAATTTGGCTAACAGATGCTATTTATGTAAGAAAGAAGAGGAAAGCATAAATCACTTATTTATCCACTGTGATTATGCGACTGAGCTATGGCAACAAATTCTAACTCACCTCGACATCCAATGGACCCCAAATAAAGATATAAGAGATCTTTTCCATAGCTAGTGATCTCCATCACATTACCCTCTGATAAAGATCTTATGGGATCAGGCCTTACCTATCTTTTGATGGTCCCTATGGAAGGAATGCAATAACAGGATATTCAGAGGCATTGAGTTGAACTATATGGTGGTGTTTCAAATTGCATTGAAATTACTTCAGAAAAACTTACCGGTTACCCACTGGAAGACTCCCTATTTTCCATCCTCTACCTGGGATCATAAAACTGTTTTGAACTGGGGTATTGACAAGGGGTTTGCCAAGTTTGATGGCTCAAAAATTGTTGCCCGCAAGGCCACTTTATGGTCTCCACCCTGGGTGACCTGGCATAAATTGAATTTTGATGGTTTGGTCCACAATCTGCTGCAAGTTGGTGGTGGCATCATTCGTGATCACAATGGTTTCTTATTAGTGGCCTATGTGGGTCCTCTTCAAAACTACACTGTCAACCAGGTGGAAGGCATGGCTCTCCTCTGGGGATTGAAATTGGCTATGTCCATGGGCTACATCAGTATTGAGGTGGAAGGGGATTCCAAAGTCATTGTTGATGCTGCCAGAGGAAATTGTAACGCTCGATGGAAAGTGGACAGCATTTTGAGAGATATCAGGGGCATTATGGGCAGCTTACAGAGGGTTACCATCACTCATATCTATAGGGAAGGGAACATTGTGGCTAATGCCATGGTAGCTTTCAATCTACATTTGGAGGGGCTTAGATGTTGGAGAGCTGCAGGTTAGCTTCCTCAGAACACTTAAGACCTACTAAGGCGGGAAATGAGAGAAAAAAATTTTCAAACTAATGATGTTTAAAAATGAAAGCTTGGGCAGGACTCCTCAAGATCTGAGTGGGTGCCTGTGCATTCTTATGACAACTTTCAAGGATTATTTTCTCTGCCACATGGATTACTGGTGGCATAATCCTAAGCATGTTATTGGCATGATTTGGATGACGTGGTTGCTGGCCATGAACTAGGCTTATAAAAATAATCATTACATCAAGTGGGTTCTGGGTAATAAATTTTCAGATGCTGGCAAAAGATATAATAAGGATTTTTCATAGGGTAATTATTACTTTAAGTGTGGGTTAATGTGTACTTCTCATGTTTTAACCATGGTGGCTAAGATTTATGAATTCCAAGACAATCAATGCATTAATTGCTTCTAGCTTATTGACATGACTCATAAACCTATATCTGGCTTTCATTTGTGCCTTTTTAATTTGTGCTATGAGTTTCTTCTAAGAGTCGAAGCTAGGGAGAGAGTTTACCCTAGTTTTCTCTACAAATGGCCTTTTTCAGAGATTATGGGAGGGGACATAAAAAGAATCGAACCTAACCAGATTGAGGACGAGTTCACCATGTCTCCTATGGTCATGTACTTCTACCAAGAGGGAGGTATTCTGTCATTTATAAAGCACCTCCAAGGCCATGATGAGATGATTTCCAGACAGCTCGCCAAGACCTTGAATGACAGGTAGGTTACTATCAATGGCATCACTTTCCAAGTTAATGAAGATGTCATTTGTTGGATACAATTGACTGAAGGACATTGTTGGATTAGCTATGTGTTGTCTTTGATGTGACACAAATGTCATATCAATTATCATTCTTAGTGTCTACCAAGCTCGGTCGGTCAGCTAGGTAGTTCTCAGTGTCTACCAAGCTCAGTCAGTCAGTTAGGCGGTTCTTAGTGTCTACCAAGCTCAATTGGCTAGCTAGGTAGTTTTCAGTGTCTACCGAGACCTCTCGGGTGTCAAAAGAAAACATGACAGAAAATAGTGTTAACCGAGCCTCCTCGGTTATCAAAGGAAAGTTAGTGGTTACCGAGCTCACTCGGTCTTTGAAGGATGTTGCAAAATTTGCTGTGGTTACCAAGTTCACTCAGTCACCGAAGGAAATCTTTTCAGGATTACTGTTTACCGAGCAAGGTCTGCCCTTCAAAGGATTTTGTTATTAAAGTTTGTTTATCATAGCTAACTGTTGTAATGATTGTTAGTGCCGACTTGACAATCTGAATGATTAATCCGAATGGTATATATATAGAAGGTCAAGTGGTGAATTAAGAATACAACATGCAAAAATCATTTTGAAGAAAGTTGTGCGCAAATTTAAAGGATGGTTAGATATCCTTGAGGAGCAGCAAAGATTTATTTGATCAGGAAGGATCTAGTGAAGCAGAATAGAGATCTATAATCAGAAATTCAGTTGCAGGTCATTTCATTGTTACTCTCTTACAATTGTAGCAGTGATATCAAAATCTCTTAACCGAGTTGGTTTAACGACCATTTTGTAAATCCTCTAACAAGGTGATAGTTCTATTGAATTGTTTCAAAAGACCTCTTACAACACCACTCCTAATAGGGTGATTAAATTCTCTAACAAGGTCACACTTAACAATGTGTTTTGTAACCTTTTACCAGGTTGGCTCCTAATCGGGCATCACTTCAGAAGAGTGAAAAGTAGTAACTAGTTACATTGGTGTTTTTTCCCATATTGGGTTTCCATGGTAAATCTGGTGTCTCTTGTGTTCATGTTATTTTCTTTATTCATGTATGTTAATCAGTGATGAATGCTTAAGAATAGTTATAATTATTACACACTGCAAAGACCGAGTTTCAACATTTCTCTGTATGTTTACCGAGTGGCAACAGTAAATAATTTAATAAGATATCTAAGGGATCAATGGTAATAATTTTGTGGTTAACTGATTCACCCCCCCTCTCAGTTACTGCATCTATATTTTGAACAATTGGTATCAGAGCTTTTGGTGCTTACAGGAAGGGTTTCAAGGACCTAAGCTAAAGATAAGGATGTCTTACAAGAGAGAAATTCCAAGGCTTAACAGAGATAACTTTTCAGCATGGCAAGGTCTTATGAGACTTCATTTGGCTTCCATTGGTGATTCAGGATACAAATATATTGATCAAGAATATATAGTTCCTACTGGCACATTAATTGTTGAAGACATTGCAGAGAAAAAGAACCATAACACCATGATGATAGACATTGCATCAGCTCTTAACTATGAAAAATTTGATGAAATCAAAGACTGCACAACTGCTCATGAAATGTGGAGCAAGCTGAAGAAAATTTATGGCGGTGATGACAATGTGAAGAGAGCCAAAGTAGAAAGCTTAAGAGGATAGTTTGATCAGATGAAAATGAGAGAAGATGAAAACATTGCAAAATATGTTGAAAGGATCAAGGCAAGTGTTAGTGCAATCAAAGCTTCTAGAGGAACAATTGATGATGAAAACATTGTAAGTAAGGTTCTTAGAACATTACTTCCTATCTATGCAATAAGAGTATCTACTATTCAAGAAAGAAGATGTGAAGAAAATCACAATATAACTTTGGATGCCTTAGTTGGAAGATTGACAGTCTTTGAAGTGGATAACTATGACAACTATGTTCCAACCTCTAAAAATATTGAATCAGCTTTTGAGGCCAAACTTTCACTTAAGAAGGGGAAGAAAATCCAATTAGAAAGTGAAGAAGAATCAGATGAAAGTTTTGATAGTGATCTTGAAGTTATTGAAGCATTACTTGCAAAGAAATATTCAAGAGGGAGAGGAAAATACAAAGGTAAAACTCCCTTAATCTATTTTTCATGTGAAGAAATTGGTCATATTGTAGCTAGGTGCCCAAACAAGCAAAGCAAAGATGAGAAGAAAGGTTACAGGTACAATGGCAAGAAGAATTTCAAATCGTTCAAGGATAAAGGTAAGAAAACATGTTTTTTGGCTAAAAATTTGGATGATAGTGAAGAAGAAATTGTTTTCATTGCTGTAAAAGATGAATCTGATGATGATGAAGATGAGATTGCACTTATCTCTCATATAAGCAAGAATGATACATGGATTATAGATAGTGGATGTTCACATCATATGACTGGTGACAAGACTAAGTTTGAACACTTTGAAAACTTTGATGGTGGTAATGTAAGGTTTGGAAACAATGAACCTTGTTGTATAAAAGGAAAGGGATGAATTCCGTTAACCAAATAACTTATATGTGATAATGCATATTGGGTTGAAGGACTAAAGCATAATCTTCTAAGTGTAGCATAGCTAATTAACATTGGATTCAAAGTTGAGTTCATGAATGGCAAAGCAAGACTGCTGGATGACAAAGGAAAACCGATAGGATCAGGCAAACAAACCAAAGGTAACTTGTTTTATCTTGATCTTGGTGAATACTCATGTTTTATTGCTCAAATTGAAGAAAGTTGGTTATGGCACAAAAGGTTATGTCATGTAAATTTTGATAACATGATGAAAATAAGAAAATTCAAGAAAGTAAGAGTTATTTCTACTTTGAAGAAACCTGATGTTGGTCTATGCAAGAATTGTCAGATTGGTAAAATGGGAAAGTCTAGTTTTAAAAGTAAAAACTATCAGTCTGTAGGTATTTTGGAAATTGTGCATACTGATTTATGTGGACCTATTGGAATTGAGAGCTATACTGGAGAAAAATTCTTTATTCTCTTTGTTGATGATTACTCTAGAATGATGACTGTTATGTATTTAAGAGAAAAGTTAGAAGGATTTGAGAAGTTCAAATGGTATTTGGCAAGAGTAGAAAAGGAAACAGGAAAAATAATAAAATGCTTGAGATCAGAAAAAGGTGGTGAATTCATCTCCCATGAATTCAATAATTTTTGCATTGAAAGAGGAATCAAAAGATAGGTATCAGCTCTGAGAACTCCTAAGCAGAATGGAATAGTTGAAAGAAGGAATAGATCTATCGTGGATTGCGAAAGGACTCTAATGATTGAAAAGAATATTCCTATGAAATACTAGAAGGAAGCTATCAGCACTACAGTTCATACCTTGAACCGAGTATAGTTGAGGAAAGACACATTCAAGACTCCTTATGAGCTATGGTATGGCTATAAACCCAATGTAAGTTACCTAAAAGTATTTGGTAGTAAATGTTACATCTTGAAAGAATCTAGAAAAGGAAAATTTGATGTAAAAAGTGATGAAGGAATATTTTTGGGATATTCTTGCAAAAGTAAGGCATATAGATGTCTAAATTTGTCTACTCATAAAATCATAGAAAGTGCACATGTGAGAATTGATGAGTTTGCATAAAAGACTGAAGAAGAAAGCAAAAAGGAACCAAAGGATTATAGAAGATTTGTTTACATTGAACCTGATACATTGCCAGACACATCTATCAATAAAGAAACTACATCTACCGAGCCTAGTATAGTAACTGAGTCACAAGAAGAAGTTCAGACTAAGTCAGAAAGTACCCGGTCTCAGTCTGAAGCTACCGAGCAAGTTTCTGCCGAGCCTGAGCAACCTAAACCTGAAGATGAAATTCAAGAAGATGAAAATGTAACTCATTCAGGAAGCAAGGAACTTGTATTGGCCAAGTATGTCAGGAAGCATCATACACCAGATCAAATTATTGGAAACAAATCAGATGGTACTATGACAAGAAGTAAACTAAAAGGTACATGTTTACTTGCTGATTTTGAACCTAAAAATGTCAAAGATGCATTGGAAAATGAAATTTGGATTGATGCTATGAATGAAGAAATAGAGAAAATAGAGAAAAATAAGACATGGACTCTTGTACCTAGGCCTAAAGATAAAAATGTAATTGGGACAAAATGGGTTTTCAGAAATAAGTTGAATGAAGATGGTCAAGTATCAAGAAACAAAGCAAGATTGGTATGTAAAGGATATTTTCAAGAAGAAGGAATAGATTATGGATAGACTTTTGCTCTTGTTGCAAGATTAGAAGGTGTGAGGACTTTACTTGCATATGCAGCACATAAATGATTTAAGGTATATCAGATGGATATAAAATTTGCATTTCTCAATGGTATTCTTGATGAAGAAGTCTACATTGAGCAACCTGGAGGTTTTATTGATCCAAACAAAAGGGATATGGTCTACAAATTACACAAAGCATTGTATGGTCCGAAACAAGCCCCTAGAGCATGGTATGAAAGATTACATAACTATCTTACTTAGATTGATTTCAAAAGAGCTAATGATAACATTAATTTATACATCAAAGAAGGATTAGATAACAAAATTGTTTTGGCAGAAATATTTGTGGATGATACTGTGTTTACAGGAAATGATGATCAGTGCAAAGAATTTTTAGAGCATATGAAAAAAGAATTTGAAATGTCTATGTTTGGTCAGATAAAATTTTTTGTTGAACTTCAGATTTAGCAGAACAAAAATGGTATCTACATTACTCAGTCTAAATATATCAGGGAAATACTTAAAAAATTTGGTATGGAAGATTCAAAACCAGTTGGTACACCCATGTGTACTGGACTGAAGCTTACCTAAGATGATGATTCAAAAGAAGTAGATCAGACCTTATACAGATCAATGATTGGAAAATTATAGTATGTAGAGCACACAAGGCCTAATATTGCCTTAGCAGTTGGTGTAGTAGCAAGATTCTCAGCAAAACCTAGAGAAAGTCACATGATGGAAATCAAAATAATCTTGAGGTATTTGAGAGGAATTGAAGATTATGGCTTGTGGTATAAATTTGGAGGCAATCTAGACTTAAAAGTGTTTATTGATGTTGATTGGGCACGAAACATTGATGACAAAAAGAGTACAAGTGGTGGAGCATTCTTTCTTGGCAAGAGGTTAGTATCTTGGACTAGTAAAAAGGAAAACTGCACATCCCAATCTACAGTAGAAGCAGAATATGTTGCTGCAGCAGTAAACTACTCTAATATTGTATGGTTTAAACAGTTACTGGAAGGCATGAAGGTTGAGATCAAAGAGCCAGTTGTTATGTTTTGTGATAATACAAGTGCAATAAATATTTCAAAGAATCCAGCAATGCATTCCAAAACCAAGCACATTGCTATAAAATATCACTTTGTCAGAGAATTGGTGTAGGACAAGGAAATCAGATTGGAATATGTTCATACAAAAGAACATATTGCAGATATCTTCACCAAGCCACTACCTAAGGATGCATTCTTGTATCTAAGAGGTAAGTTAGGGGTCACTCTCCTGTCTGAGGTTCACTAAATAAATTTTTAGTGATGCATCAACTAGAACACGTTGAAGATCAATCTATTGATGTAGCATAGTCAAGGAATCATTGCATATGAATCAGTACTTAAGGTACATTGATATTCACCAAAACTGTGTAAGTTGTCTTTGGCATGTGTTGTCAAAGTGGGAGAGTTTGCTATTATTTCAAGAAATTTCTAAGGAGAAGAATTTGAGAAGTTAAGAGGGAGAGTTCTCAGTCAGAGAGAGAAGTTTGAGGATGATGAGAATCAGAATGAAGCTAAGGATATGTTTCTTACTCTATGTTTTTCTGTGAAATTTCATTGTGCTATGACATGTTGTGTTGCCATTAATGCCAAAGAGGGAGATTGTTGGATACAATTGTCTGAAGGACATTGTTGGATTAGCTATGCATTGTCTTTGATGTCACACAAATGTCATATCAATTATCATTCTCAGTGTCTACCGATCTCTGTCGGTCAGCTAGGTGGTTCTCAGTGTCTACCGAGCTCAATTAGTCAGCTAGGCAGTTTTCAGTGTCTACCGAGACCTCTTGGGTGTCAAAATAAAACATGATAGAAAAGAGTGTTAATCGAGCGTCCTCGGTTATTGAAGGAAAGTTAGTGGTTACTGAGCTCACTTGGTCTCCGAAGGATGTTGCAAAATTCACTGTGGTTACCAAGTTCACTCGGTCATTGAAGGAAATCTTTTTAGGATTAATGTTTACCGAGCAAGGTCGGCCCTTCAAAGGCTTTTGTTATTAAAGTTTGTTTATCCCAGCCAGCTGTTGTAATGATTGTTAGTGCTGACTTGACAATTTGAATGATTAATCCAAATGGTATATATATATATATATATATATATATATATATATATATATATATATATATATATATATATATATATATATATATATATAAGGTCAAGTGGTGAATTAAGAATACAACATGCAAAAATAATTTTGAAGAAAGGTGTGTGCGAATTTTAAAGGATGGTTAGATATCTTTGAGCAGTAGCAAAGATTTATTTGATCAGGAAGGATCTAGTGAAGTAGAACAGAGATCTGTAATCAGCAATTCAGTTGCAGGTCATTTCATTGTTACTCTCTTACAATTGTAGCAGTGATATCAAAATCTCTTAACCGAGTTTTTTTAACAACCATTTTGTAAATCCTCTAACAAGGTGACGGTTCTATTGAATTGTTTCAAAAAACCTCTTACAAGGTCACTCCTAATAGGGTGATTAAATCCTCTAACAAGGTCACACTTAACAGTGTGTTTTGTAACCTTTTACCAGGTTGGCTCCTAACCAGACATCACTTCAGAAGAGTGAAAAGCAGTAACTAGTTACATTGGTCATTTTTCCCATATTGGGTTTCCACGATAAATCTGGTGTCTCTTGTGTTCATGTTATTTTCTTTATTCATGTATGTTAATCAATGATGAATGTTTAAGAACAGTTATAATTATTACACACTGCAAAGACCGAGTTTCAGCATTTCTTTGTATGTTTACCAAGTGGCAACAGTAAATAATTTAATAAGATATCTAAGGGATCAGTGGTAATATTTTTTGTGGTTAACTGATTCACCCCCCCTCTCAGTTACTGCATCTATATTTCCAACAGTCATTGGATAGGCCACGGGCATGCCTACAACTGACATGAAGTGGAAAAAGATGGCGAAGACCTAGGAAAAGATAGATTTCACATAATTCTTCAAGGATGAACCCACACTGACGTTGATAAATTGTGGTTACACTGTGTCTGAGCTATTAGATTTTTGGCCCAAAATGTGTAGATTCATGATGAAGTACTTTACTTTGGAGGGTAGATTCAGTATGTTTTATAACTATCACCTCCCCTTCCTTAATCATTTCAACCACAAGCTGTTAGTTTCTTTTCCTTTCTTCCTATTGCATTCTTTAGAAGCTAATGTGAAGACAGTTAATGAGGCTATCTCCCTTGACAAAAACCTAGTTTATCTTCACCAGGGTCTCATCCTTTGCCTTTATAATTTTCACTGGGCCCTTTACCTTGCTCCACCTTCGTAGGTTTCACAAACGTCCCTTGATCCCGCGTCGCCCTCGGTGTCCCTTAATCAAGGTATTCCCACTCCCACTGAGTCTAAGGATGAGGCGACCCTAGCTTCTAGGCCTTTGTCTATTAAAACCTAACCCACTCACAACTCTCTAAAGCATGCCATTAACCCTTGTGTTGATCCCTTGCCTCCTTCCAAAAAGAAGAAAAATATTATGATTAATCTGGACCATGGTCCTGCTTCTAATCCCTAGATTACTTCCACCCGCTACTCTACCCGCCTTGCTAAAGAGCAGGATAAAAAAGCCATCATAGAGCTCATGTCTAAGGAGGAGGTCTCTACCCAAGATGAAGGTTCTTTTGGTTCCCTTGGAAAAGAAAGCCCTGTCAATGTTACTGTCATGGAAGATGTTAAGGCAGTGGGAGCTACTCAAACTACTGTGGCTATGAAGAGGTGGATGAAAAGGACCTTAATGTGAGCAAAGGGCACTCTGCTAGCGGGTTAATGGAAAAAATTGAGTTCCAGGTTGATACCATGGAAAGCACAGTCCTGAATCTCACCAAGGACCTGGAAGCCACGAAGAAATAGTTAAAAGATGTGAGTAAATTTTCTCTTAAAGTTATGCATGCCTCTGCTACTACGCTTTGCCTCCTCAATGGGAAGGCCACAGAGGATGAAGCTGTCAAAAGCAACCGTGAGCTCTTCAGTTTCCTCAATGAGGAGTGGGCTGATATTCTGCTATCAAAGCACCTATGGACTAAAAAATAATGTGTTGGGGCCTTGTGAGTAAGAGGATGGAGAATGTAGTTGATTCCTTGCCTCCGTTTTTGTTTTACTATGTTTATTTTAGTCTGCTCTATACTCTAGTTTGGGTTTTTAGCCCTACATGGCACCTTACTTGGTTAAAACTGAACTATTTTAATACTCTCATTATGTGGTGGTGCTTTTTTTCCTATTTCTATGTTTTTTATAGAGGTAGAACTCTTACTTCATGCTGTCAGCTGTCAGCTGCAGTCTTTGGTGATTAACTCTTTGTTAATTCCTTAGTTTTCTATATGTTCTATAGGTCATCAACCTATTTTACTGCTGCTTTAATCAAAAACAATATCAACTCTCCTTAAAGTTAAAACCAACTATATCTCATTATGAAAGAAATTGAATTAATTGGCCCTGGTGCAAAATCCACTTAATTTGAAAATATTAAGTTCTTTTTTCAATTAAGATGAGTTCATGTGGTAAATCAATAGACTACTCATCAATCAACCAAATTCAAATTCTTTAAGAATGTGTTGATTTGTAATATACAGTTACCTTTAGTCCTAACTAAAAAAAATCATGTGGTCAATCAATTAACTTCTAAAATAATTCCTAAGTTCAAATGCATTAAAGACATTGATTTGTGGTCTTATGTATTAAATCCAATTAGAAGTTCTTAAGGACTTCAAGAGAGAAATGTCAGCAAAGAAGCCCATGCTAAAATATGAATTTATTCAGCAAAGCCCCAGGTTCAAATCTATCACTAGCATGTTAATGTATAACAGGGAGTACCATTTCACATCCAACTTATAATGTGACAAACTTCAACAGACAAGATCAAGCTGTAAATTAGTTGATCTTTTTGCAAAACCCCAAGTTCAAATCCTTGAAAGGTAATTTAGTATGTAATACTAAATAAAACATAATATCTAGTTCTAGGTGTGAGAACATATGAGATCAAGCTATAAATTAATTAGCCATTTAGTAAGACCCTGTGTTTGATTTCCTGAATGTGATAATGTGTAAAATGAGTAATAGGTTGCATCCATTTACCTAGTGCCACATACCTCAATGGATGAGCTTTTCCTAAAGCTCAATAGTGAAGGTTGGGCATCTTAGTCCAAGATAAGCTTTGGTTATTATTTAAAAATGTCTGATTTCACAACCAAAAAGACAACAAAAAATGAATAAAATAATTCCCACGTGAATCATATTTTTTTAAATCAACCATAAGCCATCCATCCAACAAGAGAATCAAATAATAGGTGGAAGTAGCTATTATTTCATCCAGATCTGTTCATAGTTAACTCTTAATTTTGGAATCTTGACTCAATGCCACTAATAATAACCTATATTTCAATAAATTCGCTAAAGGGATGTCCAAGTTTTTGCTACTGTAGAAACTTTGACGGATTGGAATATTTTATTATACACACAAATTGGAATATTTTATTACACACAAAAATATCTATGTATGAAATGGGTACTCAAGTTTTAACAATCCAAAGCCTCTTCGATCAGCTATGGTGTCAAACATGAATTCAATAATTCCTCAATCAAATAGATAACAAGTTCTCCATACTGGTAACTTTTTACTTTGTAGAACCCTCTTTTGTAATTTCTTACATATACGGGACAATGAAGGAAGAAATATACATAATCATCTCAGTGATGACTCAATATTCGGTAGTCATCTCAGAATATGCCTTTCTATTTTTTATTGCATGTATTTTTTTTAACATCTACCCTACTTTCAAATAAGATTATTCTCATTGACTGAGTTTACTTCATGAAATATCTACCCTAGTTACAAATAAGATTATTCTCATTGAATGAATTCACTTCTTTAGTAGGTGGTTTTATGCTTGATGTTAAAAAAAAAACATAACGCCCATGTCAAGATGTTTCACTTGCCCCTCTGATTTACACATACATTACCCATGAATTAGAAATTAAATGGCAAATATTACATCTAACCCCAGATAACTACACTGCACAGTGCACAGACCCCTAAAAAAAAGGTCTTCCATAATATCAATCGAAAGAGTTGAAGCTCAAAAAAACGTACACCTAAAAGCCACGCAGCAAGGTGCCATATACACACACCCACCAACTAAAAAAGGGGAATTTACACAAACTCATACGAACTTGGAAGCGAAGGTACCTCATCATTTGCAAAAAAATTGCTCTAATCAACATGGAAATGAAAGAAAAAGAAGACAATCCAAATCATACCGAGGGGTTTGATGGGCGATAAGAATGCTGGCCAAAAAAAATTTGAAGGCAAAACCTTCTTGTTCCCAATTTCATCAAGTCCACAAGCCTGCAAACCAGGAACTCTGTCTTTTCTTCATCGATACACATTCCTCTTGTTTCTTTTCCTCCTTTTTTTTCATGTATTCCTCTGAAATGATCTTAAAGGTGCAATGAGAAATCCCAAACCATTGAATAAGAATCCCATACATTTTCTTGCATAAGACAAGGACCTTGATAACAATGCTCGAAGTTTCTAGCCCACTCTTTATGACACCATATCCTCTGGTCGTGGCCACCTGGACTCCATTTAAACCATCAACCATAATGGTAACATTTTGAATCAGTTAGATGATCCATTTTTGAATGTTGGAGTCTATGTAATGAAATGGGTACATTAAAATTTTCTTTTTAGTGAGTAAGATGAAACAATTTAGGTTTAAATCATGTAACATACAAATTTGACTCAATAAAAATATAAAAATATAAATTAAATGAGTAGAACAAAATTTGTACCATGGAGAGGGTGCATTTACTAAATTTTATGGATGGAAAACCCTAACAAATTCTTGACTCAACTGTATTTTTATTTGGCTTTGTTTTTTATTAAGTAAAACAGAAGAAAGAAGCAAGAACAAAACATACAAGAAGCAAAACATTATGGTTGTAAACTTTCACCCTCAGTGCAATGGAGTCTTTCCTTTTCTAGGATACTCTTCACCTCTATGGGAAAGTCATCTCCATTTTTCCAAATCAGCTTAGCTTCCTTAGTGATGGCCAAGTTGGCAAACCAGTTAGCCACCCCATTGGGTTCCCTATACACATGGGATATGAACACCTTTTCAAAAGAGTTAAGAATGGCTCGAGTTTTAGCTATGATGTTGGCTATAGTCGAAGAATGGATATCTTAGTAGATGTTGATGTTTCTATGGAGATATGATTGTACAACAAAAATCAAAATGAAAAAAAAAATCTTCTCAAGCTCCTTTCCCTTAAAATTAATCATACATAAAAATAATATCCTCAAAAACTAAAACAATTGAGTAATATATAGATTAACTATATGAATATAGTAATATTACGAAACTTTATATAAGTTTGAATAATATATGTGAATTATCATATAATAATAATTAATAATTTAAATATTTATATTTTGTCTTTCTTTAATAGTGTGCATGCTTCGTCATCTTCATCAATAAATCCTTGCCAAAGTTAATGCGAGAATCAAACATAGAGGAACTACCGACTTTCTATGTAGACATATTATGTTGGGCCTACAAAAATTTCCAATTTTTATATCTGTGATCCATTTAAATTTATGGCCAAGAAAAAATCTAACAGCACAATAACATAAGTTTCTTATCTACATATTTTTTTATACAATATGTGAGGGCATTAAGACTGCAGTGAAAGGTAATGTCTTCCACGCACTGAAATATAATGTCTTCTACGCAATAGGTATTTTCAATGCACCAAGCAACCTAGGCAACAAAATGGGCCACTTAGGTAGGGTCGCATGAGAGGGGCTCAACCTCTTTGTATTATTATTAAATTTGAAAGAAAAAACAATAGAGGAGTAATAGCCATTTATTTAGTCATTTTTATTTGTCTGACCTATGATTTAGTTGTGATTCTATACCTGGTGACCAAATTGGTCAGTTATTTAGTCATTATATTTGTGAATTGTAAAGAATTAGTATAATTTGATCATTTCTAGTCACGTGACTAAATGTTTTAGTCACACAGTCATTTATTTTCCAAATTCTACTAGTGAAAGCTTGAACACACCTCTTCATTTGATGTAAAGAAGTGTGTTAGAACTGGGCAGAAACCTATGCCAAGTCTCAATAAAGTTAAGTTTATGTTTGATTTGAAACCTAATGGTGGAAAATAAAATTATAGTATTCCTTTTACTCAAAAGAATGAGGTATTTAAGCCTTCTAAAATAATAGGCACAACTAAAATTACAAACATGTTGGTAAATCTAAGGATGCACAAGAAGAGAGGGAGTGCTCATAGGCAGCGTCTGAGTTAGATTCAATTTCTTTGAGCAGATACCCTCCCTTGCATAGGAAAGAAGAGAATCAGGTTGAGTTAAAAGCTCCAAGGATGACATCTTCTATTGATAGTTCTTTCACAATAAAATTAGTGAAGTCAAAACTCACATGCATTTCCTTGATAGAATTTTTCACTCTAGAGAAAATTAGGGATCATGTTGTAGGATTGCGACAATCAATTTTTTAGGTTTGAAGTATAATTCCTATGTTGTTAGTGCTATTCACCATATTGGTTGGTGGAGAAATAGATTTGATGACTTTAAAATTAAATTTAAACAAGAGACATTGTAAGGTGTATATAAAGTAGAAAAGTCATTCATACTAGAAGATTCATTGACATATGGAGTCACTCAGGATGAATTATTGCATTTTGTCATTGGAAAATCTTGGATTCCTATCTCTGGCAGAATTTGGATTATAGATTAGACCATTTATTAATGGGACTTTCTGATGAAGGGTGCTCCCCTTAATACCACAAACACATAATAGAAACAGAGAAACAACAACAATATGCAAGAATAGAAAATGGGCTTCTTATTATCTCCACAAATGTGAAATTAAAAACTTTTAGAAGTACAATATGCAAAGCCACATGGGCATTCCCTTACAATATTTTGTAGGACAAAGCCTCGAATCAATACCCAGATCTACTACCTAGAACTACTCAGAACTACTCAGAACTGCCTAGACAACACTACAGGCCTTCTTTATATAGGCAATTTCCACTGCCCGAGAAGGTTCCAGAAATTTAGCCTTTAAGGCCAACTATACATAGAATTATTTTATTTTCACAATTTTTACAATAGGGTCGGCTCAAAAGAAATACAAAATATGCTTTTAGGTAGCCCAACTTCCAGAGGCCATAAATTTTTAACCATAGCTCCATTTTTCTATTGTAACCACTTTTCAGAAACGTCATGACGAGATCTACAATGCTTGACATGCGCAAGCGACAGTCAACTGGGGGTTGATCATGATTCGAAGCCTCTAAGGCCTTCAAAATTGACCTGAAAGATTTCATACCCAAAAACTCCAATAACTTCACCAATATTGATGATGTTTGCAATGAAACTCAACTGGTAGGCTAGAATGACTAGGATGAACCTCCAACTGTGAAATCAAAACATTCCGAGATCATATGACCAACTTACTAAAAATAGTAAGTTTCCATAAATAGTAGCTCTACACCAGATTGCCCTTATTGAAAAGAAAATATAAATATTTTTGGGTGATGCAAGATTGCTCTTACACCCAGGATGCTCCTGCATCACTTTCTTTTCAGTTGTGCTCAACTTGCATGTAAATCTATGGTAGGATAAAGGAAATAATGAGCATAACCAATTTACTGAGCATCAAGTAGATGAAAATTCATGCTAGTTGTGCATGACTACGGAGCTTAAGTTCCAACCACCTCTTATTTATTGCACATCTTGTGGTACACAAATAAAGAACAATGTAATTTACTATACTACTAGTATTGGTGTTACAAGAAATTATTTCTACATGACATGCTATGATAAGATGCAAGATTGTGTAATTGGCTTGCATGGGGTGACTTACCTCAAGTCAAAGCTACACAAGAGGAAAAATAGTTAAAAAGTGGAAGGGGTAAGCTTGAACTATTTTCTATAATGCAAATACATGGTGATGTTAATCTATATTTATAAATCTACATTTACAATTTTTTGGTGCATGGTACATTGCAGTGGGTATAATGTTGTAAATGCAAACTATGAAAGCATCAGATATGTCCCCTCTTCAATGATAGAAGAATTGAAAATGACCATGTAGATTACATTTGTCTAAGTTTTTATATAAAAGATATTGAGAGAGGTGAACAAAAGCCTTTACTTCAAAGTGTTGTTCTTGGTGCAAGGGATCTACCTAAAACATACTTGAGTGATCACATTGAGAAAATACTTTTTTGATGCCAAAGGTGATACTCCTAAAATAGTTATTTTTTGTCATTATTTTTGTTAAAGTCATATTGATTGTCAAAGTCATTTGATAAAGAGGGATAGTCAATTCAGTAAAAGAAGATATAATTTTGATAATGGGAATAAGGAACAGGCATCGAGAAAGGAAATGCAAGCACCGAGTAGTTACCAAGTTACAACAGTTACCAAGCTAAGAGTATACATGTTATTGAGCAGAACAAAATGTATTACCGAGTAGCACAGGCCGACATAATAGATACATTGAATCTAGACACTGAGCATAAAACATTTTACAGATCTCGAGGAGATTGTTTGATAAAGCATTGGAGATTTAAACATGATGATTTTACATGATTACAAGGTAAGATCCACCAATTAAAATTAAATGTAATATATGCATTGGAGATGTAATCATTGGTAGAATCATTTAAGGAGAAGATTGTAGAACATTTCCACCACTTCTAGATAGAGTATAAATGGATCAGAGTATGAAGTTCAGAGAGATAGAGATGATCATTCAGTGATAAGTGTGAAGGTGATGAGAAGAGAAGCTACTAATTAAAAAATCAATTAGACAAGAGTTATAGATGTGATTCAAAGTTGAAGCTATCGTGTACATAAGTGAAATTGTGAGTCAAATACAATATGAGGTAAATTTTTATTAAGCATATTGAGTCTAATAAGTATGTGTAGACTAGGATTTGAGCGTGCACCTAAACCTATTTTGAAGGCCAAAGACAAACAAACGTCATAGCATATAATCAAATTAAATTTAATGGTAAACAAACTAAAATCAAAGCCACCTCAGTTTAAGCCTAAAACGGATGCGCCCATGCACCGTTTGATATGCTTAGATATAGATGGATGTGGGTGTGCAAACTCAAGCACTTGGAGCATGCAAATTAGGATGATTTGAGGATCAAGAAGACCCAAAATGACACAAAATAGGTATGAGGAACCTATTTTGCCTCAAAGGTCTCAAGAACACACAAATATGCAAAGCTAAAAGATGAACTAAGATTGATAAGAAATGAATCTATGTTAATCCATTTAAGCTAATTTAGATGTGATTTAAGCTTGAAAATGATCTAAAATGATGAGTTTATGCTTATGCTAGAATGAAAATGGCATTATAACTTTGCTATTGAGTTTGAGAGTTGAAAGATGATTTGCATTAGGGAGTGAGGGTATTTATAGGAAAAGGGAAGAGCTTGGGTTAAAAGGATGAGTCGGAGTTAGGGCTAAGGTTAGGGTTGAGTCAAGGACAAGTGTCCTGACAAGTGTCAAGGGAGGATTGAGTTGAAAGTTTGAGGGCATGTGCACAATTTGGTAAATGTGCCCAAGGCCAAGAGGTGGCAAGGAAGGGATAAGAAGGTCTTAAATGCATAATAAATGCATGTAAGAAAGATAAGGAAGGCTTAAATGCATCCTTAAATGCATTTGCAAGAGGTGGCCAAGAGGTGGCAATCCTTGTTGACTAAGGAGGATGACTAAGAGGAGGTTAGCATAAGTTTTGGTAAACCTTTTGCTAATGGAATGTGACAAGATTAGAAAGGGGATTAGGATTAGGATTAGGAGAAAGGGATGGGCAAGTGGCTTTTGGTGAGATTTAGATATTTATTAAAGGTAAATTTAATAAATATTAAATATCTAGGGTTAGGGTTTGAAGGGACAAGATTAGGGATTTGACCCATTTAGAGGAAGGTTTAGGACTTTCTAGAAGAGTTTAGTGCTCTTTAGAATTTTGGCCAACTTTGGGATAAAAAATAAATTAAAAATAAATTAATTTATTTTTGAAGTTTTTGGTCAATTTATTAATTAAATAATTAATAAATTAGGGATAATGTCTAAATGACATTTTTAGGCTAGATTCCTTAATTAAAGATTTTTAATTAAGAGAGAGGGATTTAATGCCATAAAAATAAATTAATTAATTAAATAAATAATTAATTAATAAATGATGATGTCATCAAGGATTTTCAGAAAACAAAAATAATTTATTTTCTGAAGGATTTTTCGGTGTCTACATTTTGCCCCTCTTTGATGTGATGCCGCAAGTGGCATGGCGTCAAAGACAAGAAAACAAGATGCCAAGGCTAGAATCAGAAGAAGAGGGTAACGCCCGGGTGGACTAGGAGAAAGAGAGAAGATGCCTCGGTGGGAAAAAATCATGGAAGATGTGCCGAGTGGGACAAGGAGAAAGAGGGATTACGCCCTGGGACAGAGTGTGCCTGGCGGGACAAGGAAGGAAGGGCCTAGGAAGAAAGGGGAGATAAATAACCTCACTTCTAAGAGCAAATATGGATGATATGCAAAATGAGATGGAAATGCAAGATGTAAGATGCAGCTATATGCAAAGATGCAAGATTAATCTATATGATAAATGCAAGGGACCAGATAGCTCCAAGTGCAAACGGGAGTGCACAACCTAGATTTAATATAGCTATGTTAGAGACCTGCCAAGGATACTGGGATCACGAGGCCTGTCAACAACGTCGCAGAGGACTGACGAGGACTGATGCTAAACAAACACACAGGGTTGCCCCAACATCACACATGAAGCGCAGAGGCGACATGGCGGAACCGATGCTGAAGGAACCACAAACACACAACTGACTCACAGGAAGAAGCGAAAGATCAAAAGACCTTACCCCAGATTATCCGCACACGCAGCACACCGTGATATAATGAATCATGGTGACCCTGGTGGGATAATGAGAAGCCAAAAAAGATTAACAAGATCAAAAGGACAAAAACCCAAGATCAAAATGATAACTCCAAAAAGACATCCTTTGCCAAGGAGAGAGATTAGGTTTTATTGATGGTGGGAAGATTGGTCGGACAGGAGGAACGATATATCCTCAAGGACCAGGATGGAAGATTAGGCCGGATAGGAGGAATGATATATCCTCAAGGACCCATGGGTTGGTGAGAGAATAAGTGTAGTTGTTCGCTGGAAAAAGCTGAAGTTCAAGGAATAATCAGGATGAGCAAGGATAAGTCGACAATTGATGTTGCTGAAGCACAAGGCCCGAGTGGGACTAAAAGTTTTCTGACGCTGGGGATGGGACAAGATATTTGATCAAATGCTGCTGCAGGACGGACAAAGGCTATGTACAACAAGGAGGAATGATATGCACAAGGGATATGTACAGAAGCTCAGGATTGGGGATAGGAAGATCACACTCAGCGGGACTCTCACTAGGACGGAGACAAGAAGGATAAATACAGGTAGGATTGCGCTGTACAGGAAAGGGATAAGGATATGGTACAAGATATGGTACAAAGCTTTGGAATAGGATATGGATTGCAGATGGGTTGGAGGAAGATGGAAGCTGAATGCTTGGAGGATAGGGGAGATGGAACTGCTGGGAGATCTATTAAGAGATTATGGATGGAGGAAGAGGACGGTAGCTGAAAGGACAACTGAATAGATAAATAGCTCAGTTTACTATGTTGGCGCCTGTTTGCCAGGTTTTCACCAACATACTTGTCCAAGGTGCTTGAATTGCCAAGTTTTCACCGTTGGACGATTATTTTCTCTTTCTCTTTTCTTTTTTTTCTTTTTCTATTTATTTTTTTTGCTTTTTTTGCTTTTTTTTTAATGTTTTTGGATTTTCTGATATATGCAGGATCAAGTTCAGGCATAGAACCTCTTCAGATGGATGATGTTGATAGGATCATTCAAGGGCTTGCCTTCTGGTGTTGATAGCTGATAGGCACCGGAACCGAAGGATGCGGTGACAACATAGGGGCCCAACCAAGTAGGCTCAAACTTGCCTTTCTTTTCTCTATTTGCTAGGACCTTCTGATTTTCTTTAAGGACCATGTCACCGACCTGGAATTGTCTAGGATGGACCTTTTTGTTATAACTCCTTTTGAGTCAATTCTGGTATGCAACTAGGTGATCGTAGGCTTGCTGTCTCTTTTCATCTAGCAGATCTAGCTGTGTGAGCCAGGCCACACGATAGTCTTCATCAGTTGTATAGTTCTTCATGGAGACGTGCAAGGATGGAAGCTCGACCTCGATCGGCAGAACGGCTTCAGCACCATATACAAGGGAGTATGGGGTGGTGCCTATGGGAGTGTGATAAGAAGTGCGATAGGCCCAGAGGGCGGGATTGATTTGGAGGTGCCAGTCACGACCACAATCATTGACAACCTTCTTGAGGATTTTCAAGATAGTTTTGTTGGTTGCCTCAGCTTGGCCATTTCCTTGAGGGAAATATGGACTGGAGAAACGGTGATGGATGTGGAGTCTGGCACACAGATCATCCACATGCTGGTTTTCAAAAGGTGTGCCATGGTCTGTGAAAATGGTAGATGGTATGCCAAAGTGACAAATGATATGGTAGAGGATGAACTTGGATATTTGGATGCCAGTGGCTAGGGTGAGCGGAATCGCTTCAACCCATTTGGTAAAGTACTCTGTGGCTATTATGATATACTTGTGTCCATCCGAAGAGAGGGGGGTGATCAAGCCAACGAGGTCGAGGCCCCAACATGAAAAAGGTCATAGTGGTGCAATAGGCTGTAGATCCTATGCTGGTGCATGTATCAAATTGGCATGCTGTTGACATGGGAGACATTTCTTGACAAATTCACACGCATCATGTTCCATTGTTGGCCAATAATATCCAACTCTAAGCAGCTGCTTTGCTAGAACCATGCCACTCGTGTGGGCACCGCAAATTCCAGCGTGAACTTCTTGTAAGGCCAGGATGGCCTCGTTTGAATCTAAACATCTAGATAGGACATTGTGATACCTGCGACGATATAGGGTGTTGGCTACAAGAGTGTAGCGGGAAGCTCTGCGAATAAGGTTTTGGCGTTGGTTATTGGTGAGATGGGGAGATATGATACCATTTTTTAGATATGCATGGATGTCGTGGTACCATGGGGATTGAGGACCAACCAAGACACACACCATGTCTGCATCGGCGTTCTCATAAGCTGGTGAATGTAGCTGCTCGACTAGAAATTCATATTGTGATGCATCACGTGGGATTTCCAATAAAGATCCGATGGTTGCCATTGCATCTGTTGCTTTGTTCTGAAGCCTTGGGATCTTATTGAATTGTAGATGTAGGAAATGCTCTTTCAGTTTATCCACCAGTTGCTTGTAGGGTAGCAATTTGTCATCCTTTGTCTGATATTCATCTAGGACTTGCTTGATAATCAGCTATGAATCTCCAAAGACTTGTAGTTCTGTGATGTTCCATTGGATAGCTATTTTGAGACCTAAGATGAGTGCCTCATATTCTACAATGTTGTTGGTACATGGGAATCCCAATTTGAATGATTTTGGGATGTAGTCACCTTGAGGTGTGATGAATAGGATTCCTGCCCCAGAGCTATGGGATGTGTTGGAACCATCAAAGTATAGTTTCCACATGGGCTGCTCTTCAATCATGTATAAGTGTTCATCGGGGAATTCCATGATTAGTGGATAGGCATCCACCAGTGGTGCTTCTGCTAGTTGATCGGCAATGATTTGCCCTTTGATTGCTTTGCGATCTACATACTGAATGTCAAATTCGCTGAGTAACATGACCCATTTTGCCATACGGCCTGTGAGGGTTGTCCTTGATAACAGATACTTAAGAGGGTCCACCTTTGATATGAGCCTGATTGTGTGGCTAAGCATGTAATGTCTAAGTTTTTGAGTGGCAAAGACCACTGCTAAGCATGCTTTCTCCATGGGTGAATAGTTAAGCTCATAGCACACAAGAGTGCGACTGATGTAGTAGATAGCTCGTTCTCTATTTTCATCATCATGTTGTGCTAGGAGTGCCCCTAGTGCTGTAGCTGTTGTTGAGATGTAAAGGATGAGTGGGCATCTTGAAACCAGTGGTACTAGGATTGGAGCATTAGCTAGATACTCCTTGAGCTTATCAAAGCTTCTTTGACATATGGGATCCCACTTGAAGTTGGTGTCTTTGCATAAGAGATGTGAGAAGGGTTGACACTTATCTGCTAGCTGAGAGATGAATCGTCGTACTGATTGAAGCTTTCCTTGTAGGCTTCTGAGTTGTTTGAGTGTTCTTGGTGGAGGCATCTCCATTATTGCTTTGACCTTCTTGGGGTCTATCTCTATGCCTCATCTAGAGACGATGAAGCCTAGAAGCTTGCCAGATGTTACGCCGAAGACACATTTCTTAGGATTAAGCTTTAAGCCATAATGATTCAGAAGATCAAATACACGCTCTAGGATGTTGAGGTGCTCATCTCTTGTTTTGGATTTTGCAAGGATATCGTCCACATAGTCCTCAAGGATCTTGTGGATCATGTCATGAAAGATTGCTGTCATTGCTCGCTGATATGTTGCTCCTGCATTCTTTAGCCCAAATGGCATCATGTTGTAGCAAAAGGTACCCCATGGGGTTGTGAATGTTGTTTTATGTTGGTCTACTTCCGCTATATGAATTTGGTTGTAGCCTGAAAAGCCATCCATTAATGATAACATCTCATGACCCACTGTGAGGTCTACAAGCATGTCTATGTTTGGCAATGGGAAGTCATCCTTAGGGCATGCCTTGTTCAAGTCCCTAAAATCTGTGCAGATTCTGATGTCGCCAAAAGGCTTTGTGACTGGCGCCATGTTAGAGATCCATTCTGAGTAGTCGATTGCTCTGATGATTTTTGCTTGGAGGAGCTTTTCAAGCTCTGCTTTGACGAGCAATGCTACCTTTGGATGCATTTTCCTTAGCTTCTGCTTCACTGGCTTGACGTTTGGATCTACTGATAGATGATGAACAACAAGGTTTGGATCAAGCCCAGGCATGTGGGCATATGACCATGCAAAGTTGATAACTGATTCCTTGAGCAAGGCGCTGACAGCCATTTCTTCTCCTTCTGTTAGGTTGACTGCAATGTAGGTCATCCTTGGACATTCTTCTATTCCCAAGTTGATTGGCTTGGTTTCCTCTATGATGATCGGTGACTGCTCTGGTCTATAATCTTGGATAGGGGGAAGAGGCAAGGCTTCATCTTCTAGCGCCTGAATTGCCAAGTTTTCACTAGAAGATACGCCCTTTATTTTTACTATTTTGGAATCAGAATGTGCCCCAAGGGGGTTTTCACATAAAGACTCATGATGTTCTTTTGCTTTATCATTTTTGCGACTAAAGCTTGCCTCTTCCCCAAAATATCCTTCTAGGTGAAGTTGATAGACAGAGGTTGATGTTGGATCTTGATTGCTTGCTGGACCTGATGCCCCCATGAATTCTAGGAGTGCTTGTGCGCTTTGGAACTCATCGATGTGTGCGATGCTTGGTTGGTCCCAATCTATGAGGTCAGGGTTTGCGAGGGGAAGATCTATGAGGTTAATGGAGAGTTGTTGGAGAACAGAAGTCCCCAGGAGGGTGTCATCGGCAAAGATATCATCGTAGGATCGGATGTCTTTCTCTTCGGGGATGTCTTCGATTTCCACAAGGTCATCCTAGCTATTCGAAAAGTTCACGTTGGTCATGTTAGTGTCCGCAGTTGTGGTATTGGGCTCTTGTTCAAGCAGGCAAGAGGTATTAAAGCCAAGTCCTTGCTGTTCTGGATTTTGGGATGGTATGATAGGAAACAAATTTCCATCCTCTTGTGGTCCTAGACCACCACCTTGATAGTTATAGTGTTCTGTGACATTTTTGTAGGGGATTGGATATTTCTCTTTGAAGTACTCAAGAAGTTGCATGTCACGGGATGGGGGATCTTTGTATAACCATTTGTTAATATCTGGATCCATTTCTTTGCTGTTGATTGTACCATGAGACTCAAAAGTCATGTTTCTGATTTGCTTGAGCTTATAATGTTCCTCAACAGGCTTGTTTTGACAACTTGGGTGCCCTTGAGTATGTGGATCACGTGGAAGAGCCCCTACAGCAAATGCATCACTGAGGCTATATTCGCCACAACCCTGGTTGTTGATCTTGACGGATGATAAGGTGGAAGAGAGGATGGTCTCTGGATCGCGATGGGATCGGGATGAGCTAGCAATAGAAGTACCAATATCGGTTCCAGGGCAATGAGTAGAATGAGGGAAAGATGCTTCCATCGCACGGCAGTATGCAAAGGGGTTAGGATCAGCGTGGATGGTAACCTCAGTGCCTTGATGTGGAAACTTGATGCACTGATGGTAAGTAGATGGTACGGCCTTAATGGAATGGATCCATGGACGACCGAGGAGGATATTGAATGGTAGGTCAAGATCAACAACGTGACAGATAGTATCTTGCACTGCTGGGCCTAGCTGAATAGGCAAAGTTATAGTACCTTCAGAGGTACGCTCCAAGTTATCATATGCTTTGATAGTGATTTGTTTATGTTGTATGTCGGCCTCCGTGAACCCGATCTTCTTGATGAATTTTAACGTGCACAAATTGAGGGCTGAGCCATTATCCACTAGAACTCGTTTGATGGCGAAATCTCTGACCATGACAGTAATGCGGAGAGGGAGAGTATGGTCAGGAGTGACATCTGGTATATCAGATTCTTTGAAGGACAAGGCACATGCTGCTGATAGGTGTCCCACAAGAGTTTCAAACTGAGTTGTGTTAATGTCCGTGGGGACATGGCCTTCTTTTAGAGCTTTGTCCAGGATCTCCTGATGGATGGGTGATGTGCGGAGCAAATCCAAGATAGATATTTGGGCTGGCATGTTCCCAAGATGCTCTATGATATTGTATTGTGCACTTCGTGCATTATGCTATGTTGCACGTGCATTTGATGCTGGCCTGGTGTTAGACTGTGCTGTGGATGCAGTAAATGTTGGCCTTGGACGAGCAGCTGATCTCAGAGGAGCACCGGCAACAGTTATCCTACCACTGCGGGTAGTTGTAGCACATTGTGGATCCGGCCCTCTGACGTGGATGGTATTGATGGTGGGCTCATCTTGGATGGGCTCATCTTGAGTTATGCATCCGACATATTTGTCATAGTTGATGTAGGCCACTGTGTGATCTTCTTTCTTGCCTTTGCCATGATTTTGAGGCTGATTGGCGTTGGCTTGATTCTTCCCGGTATCGTGTTGAGGGAACACATTTTGATATATTTTCAAACCGGTGTTGGGTGAAGCTTGAGCTGGTGCATCGACCTGGATTTCCTTGCGATCAATGAGATCCTAGATGTAGTGCTTAAGCCGCATGCACTTCAATGTTGTGTGCCCCTTCACATGATGGTAATCACAGTATTCATGTTCTTTATACCAATCAGACTTTGGTGCGTTGTCATCCTTTTATGGGATGGGCGGATATGTGATCATATTTGCCTTGGCTAGCCGATAAAAGATCTGATCCAGAGGCTCACCCAAAGGTGTGAAAGTCCTCTTTGGATTGTTCTGATTGTTGGGCTTGTTCTGCCTTGGGGCAACGTTAACTATGTTAACAGGATTGCCTTGACGTGCTGGCTGTTGCTGTTGGTATTGTTGCTGATACTGTTGCACAGGTGGTTGATGAGCTTGAGGAGGCTGCTGATAAATAGGTGCTTGATATACGGGAGCTGGTGGTTGCTGATAGATGGGTGCTTGTGGCGGTTGATATGTTTGAGCTAGTGTAGGACTAGCCACAATGAATTATATATTCTTAGTATCAGTGGCTCCATCTGTAACAACATTCTTGTTACGATTCCAGTAACGGGATTTATCATTGTTGGGTTTGTTCTTAGAATCATCCTTGAAGTGACGAATAGTGCCTTTGTCTAGGAGAGCTTTCTCGATGCCTATGCCCTTATTCTTGATGTCTTGGTATGTCTAGAGCCAGTTTATTCGCATGTGATGGGATAGCTTTGGATGCAGGTTATCAATGAAGATCTTTGTTAGATGCTTCTCTGGCGGCTGATATGATAACCTGGTTGTAAGATTCTGCCATCTTTGCAAGTATTCTGCAAGGCTTTCTGCGTCTTTCTGCTTTGAGTTGCATAGGTCTAGCAAAGACAACTCATTCTCCACATTATGGGCATAGTGTGTGATGAACTTCTCAGAGAGTTCAGCAAAGGTTTTTATTGTCCCATGTGGTATTTTGTAAAACCACTCAACATCAGTTCCTCCCAAGCTTTTGGGAAACAGGCGCAGGAGATAGTTATCATTGTAAGCCACTTCTTGGCACGCCATGTAGAACTCTTTGATATGGTTTACTGGATCTCCTTTCCCCCGATACTTGTCAAACTTGGGCATCTCAAAATGCTTGGGAAAAGGGATAGTTGCTATGGACCGATCGAAGGGATATGAGCACACCTCTTCGAACTTGTATGTTTTATTCTCTGTTCCACTTTGTAGCTCTTTTAGAGCATTTTTCATTGCTTCCCACTCAGCATTGAGTGGTGAGGGAACTGGGACTTCTGTTTGTGATGGAAGCTGTGGAACTGGATATGGCGCTTGCTCTGGATAGATAGGTTGGAACTGATTTTGGGGCAATGGTTGCTGGGGATATTGCTGGTGTGGCATAGGGGGATATTGATATAGAATCACTTGATGTTGTTGGGCTGCTTGCTGTTGTTGAACTGGCAGTTGTTGTGGGACTGCTTGCTGATATTGGACATTTGAAACTTGCTGTTGTAACTGATGGGTGGGAACTTGTTGTTGCTGGGGGATGATAGGGATTTCTTGCTGAGGCTGATAGCAAGGGACTTGCTGTTGTTGAGGAATGATGGGTGTTTTCTGAAAGGGGACATGTGGTTGCTGTGGGGGAGGTTGTTGGAATGATGCTGCTTGCGGGTATGATGGTGGTAGTTGCTGAGGTTGGCTTTGGGTTTGGCTGATATAAGCTGGATGCATGCCTGGGTTACTTAGAGGTGGAACAGATGTGGGGAAGCTAGAAGCAAAGGGTGATGGGGTAAGATAGCTGGGGAAAGTTGGCTATTGAGGTGGTGGAACTTGCTGGAAGATATTTGGGATTTGGGACGAATAGCTTGAAGCCGGCGGTGGTTGGGGTAATTGCTGCTGTGCTGCTTGGGCGAAGGCGGTTTGTTGACTTGCAACCATAGATGTAGGGGATTGAGATGGGATCCCCCATGCCTTCATTTCTTCTTGTGTA
Organism: Chamaecyparis obtusa; assembly: GCA_027943335.1. Taxonomy (NCBI): domain Eukaryota; kingdom Viridiplantae; phylum Streptophyta; class Pinopsida; order Cupressales; family Cupressaceae; genus Chamaecyparis; species Chamaecyparis obtusa. The sequence goes on from BSBK01013267.1 coordinate 68,671, forward strand.
AGGCCCCACTAAGAGCTTGTGTTAGGGTGCACTGCAGCGGATGATGGAATGGTAGGAGCAACGGAAGCTTGGGACATGAATGATGGTTGAGATAAATGAGCTTGTTGAGGTTGTGGTTGAGCGGATCCTTGTGAAGAGGAAAATGAAGGAAACACCCAAGAGAAAGATGAGGTTGGAATAGGAAGCGATTGCACTAACCCCAAAGAAGAAGGTACAGGTGTTTGGGTGAAGGGTGGCGGTGCTCCTTTGATGGTGAAAGGCGTTGCTTGACTTGCGGATGGTGGCGAAGCTTTTGGTGTAAAAGCTTGCGTGAGAGGTGGAAGATGACTTTGGGTTAAGCGTTGGTTTTGGGCTTGGGCAGCCATAGCAGAAGGGGTAGGAGATGGAGCGGATGGCGCTGCAGCTTGTATTGTGGGACTGGTGAGGCTTCCTTGCAAGAAAAGGGGAATGGTGGAAAGCTCTTGGGGTGTTTGCATGATAGGATCGGGGAATGATTGGACAAACGGAGAATATGCTTATGCTGGAACTTGGATAGTTTTGATGGGGATGCGTGGATAGAGAGATGGTGGGATGGAGGTACTTTCTAGCAGGTAGTGAACAAATGTGCTTGGCTGATGTTGCAGTACAAGGGCATTGGTTGCTGGTGGGCTTTCTGGAGGATTTACAAATGCTTGGTTTGTCAACGGGGATGAAGAGATGTTTGGATCTTCACATGGGTTACTGGCTTGGATCTGGGGATTGTAGGTCATCATGGCGTTGGTGAAAAGGTTGGGATCGGATGAGGTTGTTGGTGGATAAGGATTCATGCTTCTTCTTTTCCGAGATCTGGTCTCAACAGGCATGGAGATACAAGTGCTAAATGGATGCAAGATGTTTGGCTAAAAGATGTTGATGGATGCAAAGTTGATGAACTTCTAAAGATGATGACTTCTAAGATGCAAATGCAAAGACAGGGATCAAGATGGCGATGATGGAAGCTAGATGGAACGGATATGGATCAAGATGGTGGAGGAAAGATAGGTTTCTGGTGGAAAGTTGGTGAAAGATTACTGAGTGGTCAACAAATGAGCTGTTGTTTTTCCCAAATGGAGGATCAGAGATATGATGGGGTCAACCTAAGATAGACTGATGATCTTCGGTCAACAAGTTTCTTATCAATACACTCCAATCTCTTGCTCAAGATGATGGCTATGCAAGGACAAGGTTTAATTTCTTTATGACAACACGTTGTGTCAAAAAGAGGATGATGGTCTCTGATCTTTGGATATGGGATAGGAACAACTCAAAAGGTAGAACACTAAGTGTTGGTGGGTCTCTGGATTTGGAGCAAAAGATGATGGATCTGCTGGAAAGATATGGAAAGTTGATGGGGGGATGCTGGTGAAAAAGGTATTGAAGGGTGAAGGGACAATGCTCTATCTAAAGGGATAATGCAAATGACAAGAATTGATTCTAGAATGCTGGTAGGAAGATGAATGCAACTTTTATGATGTTCTTGAGATGCAACTAGGGTTTTGATGCTAATGCAAAGGATGAAACTAGGATGAAACTAAGATGCAAGGCTGTTTGAGACAAGATTTCAAGATCTAAAGATGGAACAAGACATGAACAAGGAATCGGCTAATCTTCTAGCTCAAGGTTGACAAAGTGATGGTTAACTCAGAAACGGAAGGCGAACTGTTTGATGCGAGCGTTATGGGCAATGTTCTCAAGTCTGGTTTGGGACTTTTCTTTGGCTTTGGTTTCTTGGATAGTGGATTGATAGGTCTTGGTGTTCTTCTTGATAACTTTTCGCTCTTGATAGGCTTGGGATTTGGGCAACTTCGCTTTAGGATGTTTGTTCTTGCTGGGCATCACTTGGAAAAGAGGCTTCTGATTTTGAGACAAAGGTTTCGAATGGCAAAGGTTAAAGTCAAAGCAATCCCTGCAAGGGACAAAGCAACCCTGTGGGATACAAACAGAGACAACTAACTCTAATAAAGCTTTGAAAGTGTATGTTTCAACAAGTGTTTTCACGGAGTCTTTGACTGTCAAGCACTTCAAACAGATCTACCTAAGGAAGGTGAGTATCAAAATCGCTTGCCCACAGCTTGGTATCCCCCAGAAGGGAATACAAATGGTGAGTAATCTTGAGGCGACCCGGTAAACCCCTTGGAATCGGTCCTTGCACAAGGATTTTGATACTTTCGGATGTAGATAGGGTAGCCTCTAGTTTATCAGGTTTTTAATAGTTCCATGGTGTCTCCATACCCGGTTATGTTGATCATCCGTGACTCACTTAAGAGCCTTGCCAATAATGCTGGGGGAGAGGAATGTTTACCATCCCCAGACACGTGTTTGGCACGAACGCCTGGTGATTAGGAGATGTAAGCGATTCTTTTGGTATTCGCTTATTTGTATACCGGCCAGGGGGGATACCGGTTTGAGGTCGTTCTCCGAGGAGGAAGCGCTTCTCCTTGGACAGGCCTTGCTAAAAGCAGAATAGGTGAACTTGTCCAAGTTCAAATGTTCCACGTTGCTTACTCTAACAAGGATTATGCAAAAATTGAAAAACTCCTACATGCACATCAAGCAGATTTTGTTCATTTTCCCAAAGTTGATTAAGTGATGTTTGAACTTTGAAATGAAGACACTCGTGATTAGATTTTGATTTGTTCCTTTCTCCAAAATGTAAATGATTTGAACGTTTTCAAGTTCTTTCCTTTTGTGCATTCAAGATTTGATTAGCGAGTTGATTTAAGAACTTTGAAAAAGCTTTGTTTTATCCCTTAGATCACTCAAGATTGAATTTGTTTGCTTGCTTTGAAATTTGAAACGAGATAGGGAATAGAGTTGTTCATTTCCTTTAGTGCATTCGAGATTTGGTTTGATTTTCAAATTGACAATGACACTCTAGGACCTAAGTTCATTTCCTTAAGTTTCATTCAAGATTGAGTTTGAACTTTGCTGTAATAAAAGAAGTGAAAAACCAGTCCCACGCAACTCAAGATTAAAAAAAAAAAAGCAAAAAAAAAAAAAAAAGCGACACTGTCCAGCTTATAGGCGACGCTGGAAAGTTCAGAGGCGACATTTCATTTTTATAGGTGACATTCTGTACCTCAAAAGGTGACAGATAAATATGCAGACGCGTGATTTCTTTCGTCAAAGGCGTGATTTCTTTACATGCAGGCGACAGAAAAGAATTCTGGGACGGAACAGAAGTTATCGATCACAGGAAAATCTCAGTTATGCAGGCGTGAAAACAGAGCTCATAGGCGTGATTTCTTTCCTCAAAGGCGTGATTTCATTGTAAGAAGGCGTGACTGAATTGTTTGTAGGCGACATTTCTTTTCATGAAGGCGACATTTCTTTCTTTGAAGGTGACATTTAATTGTTGTAGGCATCATTTCTTTTCATGAAGGTGACATTTCTTTTATTTCCTACAAAATACAAGTATATAAAGTATAATTTCATCAAAATGATTGTGGTTTGAGTCCTACCGAGCGTGCCAGAATGTAGACTAGGATTTGAGCGTGCACCTAAACCTATTTTGAAGGCCAAAGACAAACAAATGTCATAGCATATAATCAAATCAAATTTAATGGTAAACAAACTAAAATCAAAGCCACCTCAGTTTAAGCCTAAAACGGATGCGCCCATGCACCGTTTGATATGCTTAGATATAGATGGATGTGGGTGTGCAAACTCAAGCACTTGGAGCATGCAAATTAAGATGATTTGAGGATCAAGAAGACCCAAAATGACACAAAATAGGTATGAGGAACCTATTTTGCCTCAAAGGCCTCAAGAACACACAAATATGCAAAGCTAAAAGATGAACTAAGATTGATAAGAAATGAATCTATGTTAATCCATTTAAGCTAATTTAGATGTGATTTAAGCTTGAAAATGATCTAAAATGATGAGTTTATGCTTATGCTAGAATGAAAATGGCATTATAACTCTTCTATTGAGTTTGAGAGTTGAAAGATGATTTGCATTAGGGAGTGAGGGTATTTATAGGAAAAGGGAAGGGCTTGGGTTAAAAGGATGAGTCAGAGTTAGGGCTAAGGTTAGGGTTGAGTCAAAGACAAGTGTCCTGACAAGTGTCAAGGGAGGATTGAGTTGAAAGTTTGAGGGCATGTGCACAATTTGGTAAATGTGCCCAAGGCCAAAAGGTGGCAAGGAAGGGATAAGAAGGTCTTAAATGGATAATAAATGCATGTAAGAAAGATAAGGAAGGCTTAAATGCATCCTTAAATGCATTTGCAAGAGGTGGCCAAGAGGTGGCAATCCTTGTTGACTAAGGAGGATGACTAAGAGGAGGTTAGCATAAGTTTTGGTAAACCTTTTGCTAATGGAATGTGACAAGATTAGAAAGGGGATTAGGATTAGGATTAGGAGAAAGGGATGGGCAAGTGGCTTTTGGTGAGATTTAGATATTTATTAAAGGTAAATTTAATAAATATTAAATATCTAGGCTTAGGGTTTGAAGGAACAAGATTAGGGATTTGACCCATTTAGAGGAAGGTTTAGGACTTTCTAGAAGAGTTTAGTGCTCTTTAGAATTTTGGCCAACTTTGGGATAAAAAATAAATTAAAAATAAATTAATTTATTTTTGAAGTTTTTGGTCAATTTATTAATTAAATAATTAATAAATTAGGGATAATGTCCAAATGACATTTTTAGGCTAGATTCCTTAATTAAAGATTTTTAATTAAGAGAGAGGGATTTAATGCCATAAAAATAAATTAATTAATTAAATAAATAATTAATTAATAAATGATGATGTCATCAAAGATTTTCAGAAAACAAAAATAATTTATTTTCTGAAGGATTTTTCGGTGTCTACAGTATGTTTTGATGCAATATTACAAACAATTTTTGTTATTGATTAGAGTGCAATCAGAATTGTAAAAACACTTAATCAAATAGGCCCTAATAGGTCTTAAATTGTAAATCTTTTTATAGGGTACATCTCTTAGATTAGAGTTGTAAAATTCTTTAGCAAGGTAGACAGAATAAGTCTTTATACTCATAGCAGGGTAAATACTCTTAATAGGGTAAGCTATTAGAAATAGCTAATTGTGTATCTCTAATCATGCAAACCTTTTACTTCAGTAGTGAATTTTTGTGGGTGTCATCCCCACAACAATTTTTCCCTCTAGCCAAGGATTTATGTGAGACCAAAAATCATGGTTTTATGGGTTGTGTTTCATGATTTTTATTTATATGTTTTATGTTCATGTATGCACATTTTTCTATTCAGTGAATGGTTAGAAAGGTAGATAAAATTTTTAAAGTACGGATTCACCCTTCCTCTCTCACTACTTAAATTTCCATAGTTAATTCAACAATTGGTATCAAAGAAAAGTCTCTTATTTAGAGTTTAACCACTTGAGAGGAAATATATGAAGAGATGGAAAGCTATAGTTATGAGAAGGTGATTGATAACATGAACATGAACCCGAAGTTTAAAAATGAAGATATTGATCAATGAAGAATAAAAATGAACTATTCACTTAACAAGAGAAAGGAGTTATCCCATTAATTAAAAGATACAAAAGATCAAGTTGAAGAAAAATTAGAGGAAAGTTTGTCTGATGAATTTGAAGCTTCCATATTATAACTGACTATAAAGAACTAAAACCTAACTAATCAGGTAAAAGCACTAAAAAGAGAATACGAAGCTCAATCAATAATAATGTGTGAAGTCTTGGAACAAAAGAAAAAAGATGAAGATGATAAAAGAATAATTAAAGATGAGAGAAGTAAAATGAGTGCAAGGATGAATGAGAAATATGCAGAGATACAAAGGTTGACACAAAATCACTACAATTTGACAGATCAACTAATCAATGCTAATGAAGAGATTCCAAGGAAAGTTAAAGAGATTGTTGGAATGAGATCAGAGAATGAACATTTGAAGAATGAACTAAAATCTGAAAACGATGCAAATGAAGTTTTGAAAAGGAATGAAGAAATACTAAAAATATTGGATGAACAACTTAGAAGTTAGAGATAGCCAAGAGATACTACTAAACTTGGGTTTACTAAAATCAATAATACCAAGAAAGGAGAGTCATCAAATCAAGAATACAACCAAGATAATGCTACCCCAACAAATACAAAGAAGCCTACTTGTTATCAATGTAGGAAACCAGGTCATACAACTAATGTCTATAGAAGAAAAAGAAGTAAACCACTGAGAATTCCTAAATTTGATGGTTATTATTACAAGTGTAATATGTATGGTCACAGAGCATTTGAGTGTAGATCAAGGATTGCTAATATTATAAGGAAGCCAAAATTCAATGGTTGCTAAAATAACTGCAATAGATATGGTCATAAGTCTGAAGATTTAAGGTCACAAAGGAATAATGTGAAATGGGTACCTAAGCGATAGAATACTACAAATAACCAACAAGGTTCAACAATATTATGGGACTAAAATTGATGAAGGATGCTCCCCTTAATACCACAAACACATAATAGAAATAGAGAAACAACAATAATATGCAAGAACAGAAAATTGGCTTCTTATTATCTCCACAAATGTGGAATTACAAACTTTCAGAATTACAATATGCAAAGCCACATGGGCATTCCCTTACAATATTTTGTAGGACAAAGCCTCGAATTATTACCTAGATCTACTACCCAGAACTATTCTGAACTGCCTAAGACAATAATACAGCCTTCCTTATATAGGCAATTTTCCACCACCTGGGAAGGTTCCAGAATTTTAGCCAATAAGGCCGACCAAACTTAGAATTATTTTATTTTACATTTTATTACATCATAGTCGGCTCAAGATAACCTTTGAAACCCGAACAAAAATTTTGAAGAAAATTATTTTCTGACATTTCAAGTGGCCCAACTTCCGAAGACCATAAGTCATCACCAGTTGACCCGATCGACTATTATAACCCCATTTTGGAAATGCCACGAAGTGCTCTACACGCTTGACTAGCACAAGTGCTTAAAACCCAAATTTTTGACCTCATCTGGGGCCTCTAAAGCCTTCAAAACTGAGTTCAAAGTTTTTGTACCCTGTTGCCAATACCAAAAATCTTCAATATCTTCCAATATACACTTGATCTGGCAATGAAACTTTACAGGCAGACTTATATGACCAAAATGAACCTCCAAGAAAGAAATCAAATCATTCTGAGCACATACAAAAATTACCAAAAATAGTAACTTTTCGTAAATAGCAGCTCTGCACAAAATAGCCCTTATTGAATATAAAAATAGAAATATTTTTGGGTGATTGATGCAGGAGCATCCTGGGTGTAAGAGCAATCTTGCATCACCCAAAAATATTTTTGTTTTTGTATTTAATAAGGGCTATTTTGTGCAGAGCTGCTATTTATGGAAAGTTACTATTTTTGGTAATTTTCGTATGTGCTCAGAATGATCTTATTTCTTTCTTGGAGGTTCATTTTGGTCATATAAGCCTGCCAGTAAAGTTTCATTGCCAGATCAAGTGTATATTGGAAGATATTGAAGATTTTCGGTATTGGCAGTAGGGTACAGAAACTTTGAACTCAGTTTTGAAGGCTTTAAAGGCTCCGGATGAGGTCAAAAATTTGGGTGATGGGCGCTTGCGTGGGTCAAGCCTGTAGAGCGTTTCATGGCATTTCTGAAATGGGGTTATAATAGCCGAGCGGGTCAACTGGTGATGACTTATGGTCTTTGGAAGTTGGACCACCTGAAATGGCAGAAAATAATTTTCTTCAAAATTTTTGTTTGGGTTTCAAAGGTTATCTTGAGCCGACTATGATGTAATAAAATGTAAAATAAAATAATTCTAAGTTGGTCGGCCTTATTGGCTAAAATTCTGGAACCTTCCAGGCGGTGGAAAATTGCCTATATAAGGAAGGCTGTATTATTGTCTTAGGCAGTTCAGAATAGTTCTGGGTAGTAGATCTGGGTAATAGCTCGAGGCTTTGTCCTATAGAGTATTGTAAGGGAATGCCCATGTGGCTTTGCATATTGTAATTTTGAAAGTTTATAATTCCACATTTGTGGAGATAATAAGAAGCCAATTTTCTGTTCTTGCATATTATTGTTGTTGTTTCTCTATTTCTATTATGTGTTTGTGGCATTAAGGGGAGCACCCTTCATCAAGTGGTATCAGAGCAGGATTTCTTGAGTGTGTAAACAGATCGCCGACTGTGAGGTAGTTTGCACCAGGACCGTGGCTAGGGTTTCAATGCGCATCGCGAAAATACCTCCATGAAGGGAACGTGGCGGAAGAGCTGGTGTTGTAACACCTGAGGTTAGAGAGCTGCAGAGACAAGTGCGAGCATTACAAGAAGAGATTTGTAGAGGAATGAATCTTAATGTCAGAGACGAAAGCGAGGATGAAGCCGAAGGAGAATATCAAGAAGGAGAAGCTGAAATTGTGAACCAGGAGGAAGAAAGACTTTTTCGGGCGATTTCCAAGATTGGGAAAAGACCTAAGATTGAGGTTCCTACATTTTCTGGAAATCTTAACCCAGAGGAATTGATCGACTGGATCAACGAATGTGAGGAATATTTTGAGTATGAAGATGTTGAGGATCCTGATAGGGTCAAATTTGCGAAGGCCAGACTGAAAGGTCATGCAAAAATCTGGTGGCAAGAAATTCAATTGGAGCGAAATAGAAGAGGGAAAGATAAAATCACAAGATGGGATCAGATGGTGGATAAATTGAAGCGACAGTTCATTCCTGTTGATTATGAGCTTGATCTACTAAAAAAAATGCAAAGTTTGAAGTAAGCAGGAAGATCTGTTCAGGAGTATACAGAGGAGTTCTATCGACTCCTCATCAGAACAGGCCATGCAGAAGCTGATAAGGAGAAAGTTGCCTGATACCTTAATGGGTTAAGGCCAAGCATTCAGGAGGAATTGAATCTGGTTTGAATGAGCAGTATTGAGGAGGCATACCAATTTGCCCTAAAAGTAGAGGAAAAGCTGAACAAGAAGTTCGAGAGCAGACAAAATAGAAGAGGTCGTGGTGGACGATCTGGTGGACGGTCATATGGTGGCCGACATGAGGATCTAAAAAAGAGGGATGAGGCCAGTAGTAGTCAGAATCAGTGAGGAAATAATTCCAATCGCTTCCAGGATCAGAATAATAGAGATCAGAGAGGAAGAGGAAGAGGACAAGGATCTGGAAGAGGTGGCTTCCGTGGAACATGTTTTCACTGTGGAGAAGAAGGTCATAGGGCATTTGAATGTCCTCAGCGCCAAGGCAGAGCAGACAGGAGAAATGAAGGCCAGGCCAGAGTTGCACATGTAGATGAAGATGCCAGATCATCAAATTCTGAAGATGCTAAAAGAGGAGAAACGTTGATTAACAGAAGAGTCATGTTGAGTGGTGAGAATGAACCTAAGCAAAGGAGGAGCCTGTTTCGCACCAGGTGCAAGTGTAAAGGTAAATGTTGTGATGTGATCATTGATAGTGGAAGCATTGACAATTTGGTGTCAGAAAAGATGGTGACAAAGTTGAAGCTCAAGAGAGAGAAACACCCACATCCATATCGGATTGTCTGGGTACAGGATGACCACAAGGTCATGGTCAATGAACAATGCCTAGTAAAGTTCAAGGTTGGCAGATACCAAGATGAGGTATTGTGTGATATCATATCTATGGATGCATGTCATATGTTATTAGGTAGACCATGGCAGTTTGACAGATGTGCTGTACATGATGGTCATGCGAATACCTATTCCCTGACAAAGGATGGAGTGCGACATAAGCTAAAACCATTGAAGGAGACTGAAGAAAAGGTATGTGGTAATGCAAGGATAACTTTTTTTGATGGAAGAAATTTCCTAGATGGTATGAGGCATGAGCATGTATGTTTTGCTTTAATTCCAAAAGCTGGTAAAGAGGAAGTAGAAGATGTTCCTGTAGAAGTTGCAGATTTGTTGAATGAGTTTCAAGATATTGTATCCGATAACATGCCTGATGGATTACCACCAGTTAGGAAGATCAGTCATCAGATGGACTTGATCCCAGGAGTGAGTTTGCCGAATAAGGCAGTACACAGAATGACACCTGCAGAAAGTGAGGAGTTGAACAGACAAGTACATGAACTGTTACAGAAAGGATTGATCCGTGAGAGTCTGAGTCCCTCTGCTGTACCAGTAGTATTAGCACCAAAGAAGAATGGAGAATGGAGGATGTGTACAGATTCTAGGGCAATAAACAAGATCACAATCAAGTACAGGTTTCCATTGCCACGAATGGATGATATTATGGACTGTTTGAGTGGAGCTGTGTATTTCTCAAAGATAGATCTGAAAAGTGGATATCATCAAATTCGGATCAGAGAAGGAGATGAATGGAAGACTGCCTTCAAGACAAAGGAAGGATTGTATGAGTGGTTAGTCATGCCTTTTGGGCTAACCAATGCACCGAGCACTTTCATGCGGCTCATGAACGAGGTTCTGAAAGAATTTCTGGGTAAGTTTGTCATTGTTTACCTAGATGATATTTTGATCTTTAGTAAGACATTGGAGGAGCATATGATGCATATTCGTATGGTATTTGAGAACCTAAGAGAAGAGAAATTATTGATCAATTTGAAGAAGTGCAGTTTTGTGGAGATAATAAGAAGCCAATTTTCTGTTCTTGCATATTATTGTTGTTGTTTCTCTATTTCTGTTATGTGTTTGTGGCATTAAGGGGAGCACCCTTCATCAAGTGGTATCAGAGTTAGTGTATTTGGGATTTGTAGTTTCAGCAGAAGATCTAAAAATGGAATAGGAGCTGCAATAGGAGCTACAATAGGAGCTATTATGAGCCAAGAAGGTAAACCTGTTGCGTATTTCAGTGAGAAGTTAAATGATGCCAAGAGGAAATATTCTGTTTATGATCAATAATTTTATGCTATAGTTCAGGCATTAAAGAAGTGGAGACATTATCTACTTCCTAAAGAGTTTGTTTTGTATACTGATCATCAAGCTTTGCAATATTTGAATAGTCAAGGAAAGTTGAATCAGAGGCATTTGAAATGGGTTGAGTTTTGTAGAGTTATACATTTGTTTTGAAACACAGGAGTGGAAAGTCTAATAGGGTTGCAGATGCTCTTAGGAGAAGGCAACTATTGCTGACAGAAATGCAGATTGAAGTGGTTGGGTTCAAGGAACTCAAGAATTTGTATCCAGAGGATCCTGATTTTGGTGAAGCTTGGAAAGCTTGTACAGAATGTGTTACTCTAGACAGGACAAAATGGTTGGATTTCATCATCCAGGATGATATGCTATTCAGAGGGAGTCAGTTGTGCATTCCACGAAGTTCTATGAGGGAGAATCTCATCAAGGAGAAGCATAGCGGAGGATTGGCTGGACATTTTGGTCGTGATAAAACTTTTGGTTTGGTTAGTGAGAATTATTATTGGCCACAGTTGCAGCAAGATGTGAAGAAGTTTGTACAGACTTGCAGAGTGTGTCAGATGGAAAAAGGAGTGAAGCAGAATACAGGGTTGTATCAGCCATTACCCATACCAGAGAAGCCTTGGGAGGATATCAGCATGGACTTTGTTCTTGGTTTATCGAGGACTCAGCGGGGACATGATTCAATTTTTGTAGTGGTTGACAGATTTTCAAAGATGGCACATTTCATTCCCTGCAAGAAGACTAATGATGCTGTTCATGTAGCAGAATTGTTTTTCAGAGAAGTAGTGAGACTTCATGGTTTGCCAAAGACCATAGTTTCATATTGGGACACTAAGTTTGTTGGATATTTCTAGCGTACATTGTGGAAGAAGTTGAAGACAGATTTGAAGTTCAGTTCATCACATCATCCACGGACTGATGGACAGACAGAGGTGGTGAATAGGAGTTTGGGAAATTTGCTGAGATGTTTGGTTGGAGATAAGCCAACGGGATGGGATTTGATTTTATCACAGACAGAATTTGCATACAATAATTCTGTCAACAAGAGCACTGGTAAATCACCATTCCAGATTGTATATGGAAGTAGTCCAAGAAATGCATCTGAATTGAGGAAGATAGATAAAGGAGAAATAAGTAGTGCTGAAGCTGAGGATTTTGCAGAACACTTGAAGAACATCCATGAGGAGGTGAGGAAGCATATTACCAAGATGAACACACAGTATAAGGCTAAGGCAGATGAGAAAAGGAGGTATAAGGAATTTCAGGTTGGTGATGAAGTCATGGTTCATTTGCGAAAGGAGCAGTTTTCGGTTGGTACATATAACAAGTTGAAAATGAAAAAGTTTGGATCATGTAAGATACTGAAGAAGCATGATTCAGGAAATGCATATGAGGTAGAATTGCCTAGTGGGCTGAATATTTCACCAGTGTTTAACATTTCAGATCTGACAGAGTATCATGAAGGAGGTGTTGAAGATGAGATCACAACAGGACAGTGGAGTATTCTAGCAACTAGTTCAGACACTAAGGAGATCGAAGATATACTGGACAGTCGTGTTGGCAGAAGCACAAGGAACATGACATATGAAGAATATTTGGTCAAATGGAAAGGACGACCTATTGAAGATTCATCATGGCTGACAAAGGAGGAGGTTAGCCGTCTTGGTTTTCCTCTGCACACCTGAGTCATGACAGGGTCACTTCTCAAATTACCCCGGGTGTCTGATGCAGGAGCATCCTGGGTGTAAGAGCAATCTTGCATCACCCAAAAATATTTCTATTTTTGTATTCAATAAGGGCTATTTTGTGCAGAGCTGCTATTTATGGAAAGTTACTATTTTTGGTAATTTTTGTATGTGCTCAGAATGATCTTATTTCTTTCTTGGAGGTTCATTTTGGTCATATAAGCCTGCCAGTAAAGTTTCATTGCCAGATCAAGTGTATATTGGAAGATATTGAAGATTTTCGGTATTGGCAGCAGGGTACAGAAACTTTGAACTCAGTTTTGAAGGCTTTAGAGGCCCCGGATGAGGTCAAAAATTTGGGTGATGGGAGCTTGCATGGGTCAAGCCTGTAGAGCGTTTCGTGGCATTTCTGAAATGGGGTTATAATAGCCGAGCGGGTCAACTGGTGATGACTTATGGTCTTCAGAAGTTGGACCTCCTGAAATGGTGAAAAATAATTTTCTTCAAAATTTTTGTTCGGGTTTCAAAGGTTATCTTGAGCCGACTATGATGTAATAAAATGTAAAATAAAATAATTCTAAGTTGGTCGGCCTTATTGGCTAAAATTCTAGAACCTTCCAGGCGGTGGAAAATTGCCTATATAAGGAAGGCTGTATTATTGTCTTAGGCAGTTCAGAATAGTTTTGGGTAGTAGATCTGGGTAATAGCTCGAGGCTTTGTCCTACAGAGTATTGTAAGGGAATGCCCATGTGGCTTTGCATATTGTAATTCTGAAAGTTTGTAATTCCACATTTGTGGAGATAATAAGAAGCCAATTTTTTGTTCTTGCATATTATTGTTGTTGTTTCTCTATTTCTGTTATGTGTTTGTGGCATTAAGGGGAGCACCCTTCATCAGTGATGCAAGATTGCTCTTACACCCAGGATGCTCCTGCATCAGACACCTGAGGTAATTTAAGAAGTGATCCTGTCACGACTCAGGTATGCAGAGGAAAACCAAGACGGTTAACCTCCACCCTTGTTAGCCATGATGAATCTTCAACAGGTCATCCTTTCCATTTGACCAGATATTCTTCATATGTCATGTTCCTTGTGCTTCTGCCAACATGACTGTCCAGTATATCTTCGATCTCCTTAGTGTCTGAACTAGTTGCTGGAATACTCCACTGTGCTGCTGTGATCTCATCTTGAACACCTCCTTCATGATACTCTGTCAAATCTAAAATGTTAAACACTGGTGAAATATTTAGCTCAGTAGGCAATTCTACCTCATATGCATTTCCTGAATCATGTTTCTTCAGTATCTTACATGGTCCAAACTTCCTCATTTTCAGCTTGTTATATGTACCGACTGGAAACCACTCCTTCTGCAAATGAACCATGACTTCATCACCAACCTAAAATTTCTTATACCTCCTTTTCTCATCTACCTTAGCCTTATACTGTGCGTTCATCTTGGTAATATGCTTCCTCACCTCCCCATGGATGTTCTTCAAGTGTTCTACAAAATCCTCAGCTTCAGCACTACTTATTTCTCCTTTATCTATCTTCCTTAATTCAGATGCGTTTCTCGGACTACTTCCATATACAATCTAGAATGGTGATTTACCAGTGCTCCTGTTGACAGAATTATTGTATGCAAATTCTGCCTGTGGTAAAATCAAATCCCATCCTGTTGGCTTATCTCCAACCAAACATCTTAGCAAATTTTCCAAACTCCTATTCACCACCTCTGTCTGTCCATCAGTCTGTGGATGATGCGATGAACTAAATTTCAAATCTATCTTCAACTTCTTCCAAAATGTACGCTAAAAATATCCAACAAACTTAGTGTCCCGATCTGAAACTATGGTCTTTGGCAAACCATGAAGTCTCACTACTTCTTTGAAAAATAATTCTGTGACATGAACAACATCATTAGTCTTCTTGCAGGGAATGAAATGTGCCATCTTTGAAAATCTGTCAACCACTACAAAAATTGAATCATGTCCCCGCGGAGTCCTCGGTCAACCAAGAACAAAGTCCATGCTGATATCCTCCCAAGGCTTCTCTGGTACAGGTAATGGCTAATACAACCCTATATTCTGCTTCACTCCTTTCGCCATCTGACATACTCTGCAACTCTGTACAAACTTCTTCACATCTTGCTGCAACTGTGGCCAATAATAATTCTCACTAACCAAAAAAAGGGTTTTATCACGACCAAAATGTCCAGCCAATCCTCCACTATGCTTCTCCTTGATGAGATTCTCCCTCATAGAACTTTGTGGAATGCACAACTGACTCCCTCTGAATAACATATCATCCTGGATGATGAAATCCAGCTATTTCATCCTGTCTAGAGTAATAGGTTCTGTACAAGCTTTCCAAGCTTCACCAAAATCAGGATCCTCTGGATACAAATTATTGAGTTCGTTGAACCCAACCACTTCAATCTGCATTTCTGTCAGCAATAGTTGCCTTCTGCTAAGAGCATCTGCAACCCTATTAGACTTTCCACTCCTGTGTTTCAAAACAAATGTATAACTCTGCAAAAACTCAACCCATTTCAAATGCCTCTGATTCAACTTTCCTTGACTATTCAAATATAGCAAAACTTGATGATCAGTATACAAAACAAACTCTTAGGAAGCAGATAATGTCTCCACTTCTTTAATGCCTGAACTATAGCATAAAATTTCTGATCATAAACAGAATATTTCCTCTTGGCATCATTTAACTTCTCACTGAAATAAGCAACAGATTTACCTTCTTGGCTCATAACAGCTCCTATTGCAGTACCACTAGCATCACAATCTACTTGAAACACCTTATTAAAATTTGGAAGTGCTAAAACAGGTTGTTCTATAACTTTTTGTTTGAACAATTGAAAACTTTTTTCTACCCCATTAGTCCACTTAAATTCTTTTCTATCCCCTCTCATTGTTTCAGTCAAGGGTCCACAAATACTGCTAAAATTTTTGATAAACTTTCTGTAAAAGCTAGCTAGACCATGAAAAGATCTTACCTTAGTAGCATTCCTTGGAGTAGGCCATTCAAGGATAGCCTGTACCTTCTCTGGGTCTATTTTTAGACCTTTTGCTGAAACTACAAATCCTAAATACACTAACTCTTTCATCACAAAACTGCACTTTTTCAAATTAATCAACAATTTCTCTTCTCTCAACTTCTCAAATACCATATGAATATGCATCATATGCTCCTCCAATGTCTTACTAAAGATCAAAATATCATCTAGGTAAACAATGACAAACTTACCTAGAAATTCTTTCAGAACCTCATTCATGAGCCGCATGAAAGTGCTCGGTGCATTGGTTAGCCCAAAAGACATGACTAACCACTCATACAGTCCTTCCTTTATCTTGAAGGCAGTCTTCCATTCATCTCCTTCTCTGATCTGAATTTGATGATATCCACTTTTCAGATCTATCTTTGAGAAATACACAGCTCCACTCAAACAGTCCATAATATCATCCATTCGTGGCAATGGAAACCAGTACTTGATTGTGATCTTGTTTATTGCCCTAGAATCTGTACACATCCTCTATTCTCCATTCTTCTTTGGTGCTAATACTACTGGTACAGCACAGGGACTCAGACTCTCATAGATCAATCCTTTCTGTAACAACTTATGTACTTGTTTGTTCAACTCCTCACTTTCTGTAGGTGTCATTCTGTGTGCTGCCTTATTCGGCAAACTCGCTCCTAGGATCAAGTCCATCTGATAACTGATCTTCCTGACTGGTGGTAATCCATCAGGCACGTTACCGGATACAATATCTTGAAACTCATTCAACAAATCTACAACTTCTACAGGAACATCTTCTACTTCCTCTTTACCAGCTTTTGAAATTAAAGAAAAACATAAATGCTCATGCCTCATAGCATCTAGGAAATTTCTTCCATCAACAAAAGTTATCCTTGCATTACCACATACCTTTTCTTCAGTCTCCTTCAATGGTTTTAGCTTATGTCGCACTCCATCCTTTGTTAGGGAATAGGTTATTCGCATGACCATCATGTACAGCACATCTGTCAAACTGCCATGGTCTACCCAACAACATATGACATGCATCCATAGATATGATATCACATAATACCTCATCTTGGTATCTGTCAACCTTGAACTTCACTAGGCATTGTTCATTGACCATGACCTTGTGGTCATCCTGTACCCAGGCAATCTGATAGGGATGTGGGTGTTTCTGTCTCTTGAGCTTCAACTTTGTCACCATCTCTTCTAACACCAAATTGTCAGTGCTTCCACTATCAATAATCACATCACAACATTTACCTTCACACTTGCACCTGGTGCAAAACAGGCTCCTCCTTTGCTCAGGTTCATTCTCACCACTCAACAGTACTCTTTTGTTAATCAACGTTTCTCCTCTTTCAGCATCTTTAGAATTTGATGATCTAGCATCTTCATCTACTTGTGCAACTCTGGCCTGGCCTTCATTTCTCTTGTATGTTCTTCCTTGGCATTGAGGACATTCAAATTCCCTATGACCTTCTTCTCCACAGTGAAAACATGTTCCATGGAAGCCACCTCTTCCAGATCCTTGTCCTCTTCCTCTTCCTCTCTGATCTCTATTATTCTGATCCTAGAAGTGATTAGAATTATTTCCTTGCTGATTCTGACTGCTACCTGGCCTCATCCTTCTTTTTCAGATCTTCATTTCAGCCACCATATGACTGTCCACCAGATCATCCATCACGACCTCTTCCATTTTGTCTGCTCTCAAATTTCTTGTTCAACTTTTCCTCTACTTTTAGGAAAAACTAGTATGCCTCTTCAATACTATTTATTTGAACCAGATTTAGCTCCTCCTAAATGCTCGTCCTCAACCCATTAAGGTAACGGGCAACTTTCTCCTTATCAGCTTCTACATGGCCCATTCTGATGAGGAGTCGATAGAACTCCTCTGTATACTCCTGAATAGATCTTCCTGCTTGCTTCAAACTTTGCATTTTCTTTAGTAGGTCAAGCTCATAATCAACAGGAATGAACTGTCACTTCAATTTATCTACCATTCGATCCCATCTTGTGATTTTATCTTTCCCTCTTCTATTTCACTCCAATTGAACCTCTTGCCACCAGATCTTCGCATGACCTTTCAGTCTGGCCTTCACAAATTTGACCCTATTAGGATCCTCAACATCTTCATACTCAAAATATTCCTCACATTCATTGATCCAGTCGATCAATTCTTCTGGGTTAAGATTCCCTGAAAAATGTAGGAACCTCGATCTTAGGTCTCTTCCCGATCTTGGAAAGGGCTCGAAAAAGCCTTTCTTCTTCTAGGTTCGGAAGTTCACCTTCTCCTTCCTGATCAAAATTTTCTTCCGCTTCATCATCACTTTCTTCTCTTACATTAAGATTCATTCCTCTACGAATCTCTTCTTGCAATGCTCGCACTTGTCTCTGCAGCTCTCTAACCTCAGGTGTCACAACACCAGCCCTTCCGCCACGTTCTCTTCATGGAGGCATTTTTGCGATACACACTGAAACCCTAACCACAGTCCTAGTGCAAACTGCCTCATAGTCGGTGATCTGTTTACACACTCAGGAACTCTTGCTCTGATACCACTTGATGAAGGATTCTCCCCTTAATACCACAAACACATAATAGAAATAGAGAAACAACAACAATATGCAAGAATAGAAAATTGGCTTCTTATTATCTCCACAAATGTGGAATTATAAACTTTCAGAATTACAATATGCAAAGCCATATGGGCATTCCCTTACAATATTATGTAGTACAAAGCCTCGAATTATTACCTAGATCTACTACCCAAAACTATTCTGAACTACCTAAGATAATAATACAGCCTTCCTTATATAGAAAATTTTCCACCACCTAGGAAGGTTCCAGAATTTTAGCCAATAAGGTTGACCAAACTTAGAATTATTTTATTTTATATTTTATTACATCATAGTCCACTCAAGATAACCTTTGAAACCCAAACAAAAATTTTGAAGAAAATTATTTTCTGCCATTTCAGGTGGCCCAGCTTCCAAAGACCATAAGTCATCACCAGTTGACCCGGTCGGCTATTATAAACCCATTTGGAAATGCCACGAAGTGCTCTACAGGCTTGACTGGTGCAAGCGCTCGTCACCCAAATTTTTGACCTCATTCAGGGGCCTCTAAAGCCTTCAAAACTAAGTTCAAAGTTTCTGTACCCTGCTACCAATACCGAAAATCTTCAATATCTTCTAATATACACTTGATTCGGCAATGAAACTTTACAGGCAGACTTATATGACCAAAATGAACCTCCAAGAAAGAAATCAGATCATTCTGAGCACATACAAAAATTACCAAAAATAGTAACTTTCCGTAAATAGCAGCTCTGCACAAAATAGCCCTTATTGAATATAAAAACAGAAATATTTTTGGGTGATGCAAGATTGCTCTTACACCCAGGATGCTCCTGCATCAAAAATACAAGAATTTCCTATACAACATGTGGGATATTTGGACACATAGTAGAAAATTATATTTTGATGCATAGAAAGAACAATAGAAGGTCATGGGGAAATCTTGGATTGGCTTGTTTTCATTGTCACAAGGTTGGTCACTAAGCCAAAGACTACAGGTACCAAGCCAAAGCTCCATTTGAGGAACAACCAAATGAAATTGTTCAAGTAAATGTGTAAGAGATAAGAGATCATATGAATAGAACATGGAGAAGAAATTATCAAGATGATGGAATTGAACTTGGAACAATTGATTGCACCTCATCATCTCGATTGGGTACACCTATCTATACCTAACCAGTCAAAAGTATGTGTTCCTAACATTTGTACAAAGATCCATATTGGCATATTTAGATGCATTTGGCTATATTTTATGAAGTTAACATTTCATGATTTTATTAGTGAGAGACTATGTTATTTAGTTTCATTCAATGTAAAGAAGTGTATTTGGTAATCGGTAAAAAGGGAGTCAACGACAACATTAAATACTAAAATTATAGCCTTGGAAACCCTAATCAAGAAAAGGTATAAATAGACCATTTGTTATTTCATTTTTTAACCTTACATTTTTTAGAGCAATTAAGCACTTTGCAGAAAATGAGTCCTCTGAGAGCATTCAAGCGATCAATTCAGAAGATCTAAGCATAAGAAAGCATATTTGAGTAATTTCTAGTGTTTTCCTGAGCTGTGAAAGAGAAACTGAGTTGATATTCAAATGAAACCCTATAGTCGTGCAATTATTTCTTTGAATCTATGGAACCTGAATATCAAAGCCCTATTGTTGTGGAGAAGATTGATCCAGTCAATTGGACGTATAAGCTACCACTAGCTATAGTTGTTGAATCCGATAAAATGGGAGCCCTATCTTTGATCCCTCATAAAGTAATTTGATTGAAAACATTTGTGCCTTCATCCATTATAAGATCAAAGATATTTTCCATGCTAACATCCATACATCCTATTAGAATCTATGTGTAAATGGAAAGATGGAGGACAAGCATATTCATTTGAAGACCAAGGGTTTGATGCATGCATTGCATGTACTGAATTTGTTTAAAATAGAATGGATGAGAATTGTGCTAAGCCAAGTTCATGACTAGTTCCTGTGGCTTGATGAACCAGTCAAGATTACAAAGGATGTGTTACATATTGTTACTGGTTATCCAATTGGTGATAGACTGAAAGCACACAAGTAAATTGAAAAGAACAAACTATGTGAGTTGACACAAGAAAAAGGGACATGGAAGAGGTCTAAAATTGTCTAATATTGATTTTCTTGAATTAATATTTGCATGTAGTGTGATGTCCTACCAAATATTTCAATCATCCCAGGTAGATAGTGTACCATATGGAGCTATGGACACAGCCTACAAGATTGTTAGGAAAGATATGAAGATTGATCTATGTGATGTCCTACTGAAGTAGTTTGATGACAACATGAACACCATCAGGAAAGTGAAGACCAACACTTTGAAGTTCAGTTTATTGTTGGTATGTATATTTTTCTACTTTTAGAACTTTTTTCCATCAATCGGTGATGTATAGTGGAGTGCGGATAAACCTGTTATATACTAGATAAATGAGTTCTTTCAATGCTTAGGAGACAACTTTGATATGATAATGAATGACTAATTTTCTAAGTTTCAATACATAACACACAATAATTTTAGAATTCCACCTCATCTAGTGGAGAAATACCAAGATACTATTTGTTTTGAAGTAGACACCGACACTTGCATCTAGTGAAGGCTATGTAGCCTAGGATCATCTGGTTACCACTAATGGGATATGAGGTAGACATTGACACTACATCTCAATAGATTGAAGCTTTGTTAGCTAAACTGGTTGATAAGAGAGCCAATCAGTATGGGACTTATGAAGAAGTGAAGACCAAGATAGAACTAGGTATATTGATACCTAAAGCATTAAATAATACTAGAAGAATGATAAGTAGTTTGTTTGAGAATCTAGGAGCTTCAGTTGAAGGAGTTGAAGATGGTTCTTCTGAGACCAAGGGTAAGAAAATTATAATTAAAATGGAAACTCAAAGCCCAATCAGTACAAGATCATTGACCAGGTCTTCATCTACATTGAGAGAGAAGAAGAAAAAAAATCCCAAAACATATATGAGAGAAAAGAAGAATTGTGGAAGACTACAAAGGAAGGTAAAATACAAGAAGATTGAGAGACTGAATCAGAAGATATAAGAAAATTCAAAGTTGTGCAAAACTATCCCCTAAAACTGATAAACCTAGATGAGTTTCTTGACACTCTCAAGAAGTATGGAGGTTTTTCTACAATAAAATATGCTAAATATGAAACCAAAAGTGATGAAGAAAAATAAAGGATTGAGGAGGTAGTTGTGTTTACACTGAACAAGTTTAGAAGAATTCTGGTTGATATG
>BSBK01013268.1:0-97500 GCA_027943335.1 Chamaecyparis obtusa
ATGTATTATATATATATTATATATATATTATATATATATATATATATATATATATATATATATATATATATATATATATATATATATATATATATATATATATATATATAGATATATCTATATATATATATATATATATATCTATATCTATCTCTATCTATATCTATACACACTCATGCCATTATTTTGATTTATAGTACATTCCTATTCTAATGTATTTAAACAAAGGAAATATTAGCCTGTGTTTATTAATACCTGAAGGTCCTCTGATGCGGAGGCTTGCTCAAGAAGACTAAACATTTTTTTAAATTTAAGCCCTTCCTGAACATAAAAAGGATAGAATTTATCGTGAAAACCAATTGAAACCTTTTGCTGAAATTTCTAATGCTGGATTCATGCTTCCATCTAAACAATCCCATAATTACATCTTGACTACGACTGATGCGATTGAAAGATAGTTTATACTTCAACAATATAGAGAAAGGTCATTAGTAAAATTTCTTGTATTATATTATATTCTGAAAAGGAAGCTTTACATCTCTCTTTACAAACTACCAAGAGTATAATCTTATAATTTCCGCTATGCCTTGTCTATACTAATCTAAACAGATACATGATCTATATATACAGATTATGTATATACATAATAGTCCAAGAAATCTAAATAGATACTTAAATTGTTTATACCGATAATATTTTATATATACAAACAGTATGCACAGATACTACTCTGTATATAGACATCCATACACTAAGTATATAGATATCTGTAGGTTACTAGTTTGTATATACAAGATAGAGCAAGAACATTTGAGAAGACTGAGATAGTTACAGAGAATTGAAAACTTCTAAATACAGCTTAGTAGTAATATTCACATCTTCTTCATATTTTTTACTCCTAAGACTTAATATCCACCTTAGAGCAAATCCATGAATGATTCTCTTGTCTCATTACCATAATACTTTCCTCTTCTTCACCTGCTATCCTAGCATGTCAAGTACATTTCTTAACTGCAGGGGCTATGACATGAATCCGCTCTGTCTCATATTCATTCAAGAAAGAGGGGATGTCAAAACCTTCATCCCTCCAGTAGTTCAGAATGTCCACTATATCTTGTTCAATCTGGAGTACCTCCTTATACAGGAAATCTAAATTCCTTGTCATAACCGGCCAATGGATATCAAAAACATTCTTCATTCTTGTAGATAATCATTGGTATTCTTTGATTTTGAGGGATCTGAGCTAGCATTGAGATATATGTTCTCATTGTAGCTTTAGGATGAGGGATAGTTAGGTTGTTATCAATATAGTAAACCATTTTCTCCAAACCTATCAGGAAGGTTTTGTTGAATATAAGCTTTGAGACCTCTATGATTTCCTCTTTCTCCCTTTCAGCTAGGTAAGAAATGGTAATAAAAAGTCCTAATTACTGTCCCATTGGTCTTGAAAGTGAAATTATAATCAAATACATGCTCCCCCATGGCTTTTTCTAGTGCCTATCTAGAGGAGTTTGAGAGGGGAACCAGCATCTGATTCCATCTCTCTGGCATGACTACACCTCTAAAAGCCATAGCTCTGTAACCTCCCTTGTTGAAGGTGATGAGTTTAGTTTCCATGGTTCAGACTAACGAGCAAAGTTTGGTAAGACTGGTATCCTGAGATAGCTTAAGGAATACACATTGGATCAGGGCCTGTCTCTCTTATTAGCTATCACATTATGAAGTAAAGATGCTGTGTAAACTTGTGGTGCTGATGAGCAATGTTGAAAATATTGTGATATAAAGGAGCACCAATACATCAAGTGGCTTTAGCACCTGGGTATAATCTTTTAGCAATGGAATGTCACATGCTGTTGTCTATACTTTCTCAATGTGGGTAATTATTGTTTTAATGTTTTAATTATAATTTAATGAATTACAAATATCAAATGCTGATACTTACTTGCATGCTTGTTAATGATAGTAATCTGAATATGTCTACTCATTAGGCTATCAGCCTTAGCACTTTCCAGAAGGCTGGGAGTACTTTACTCTGAATAACAACTTTGGGTATTGGTAAGACCAAATCTATTTAGCAGGGATACTCATTAAAAAAAAGGCCTAAGACCGGAGATTGGTAGGATACTAATAAGGGGCATAGGGGAGAAATAATAATACAAGGTAAGGAATAGAAATGTTGGGTGGTTCTTGGTGAGGGGAGATATCATGAGAATATTTATTTTAATTAGCAATATAAAGATGTATCCCTGCAAGTGAATTTATTATTTTGCTATAACTTGTTTATTAATCCATTAATGTAACTCCTTTGGCCCCCTTGATTGGCTAGCGAGTCTGCTACTAAATTGCTTTCCCTATATGTGTGTTTGACTTCATACTCAGGTATGGTGTCTAAGATTAGATTTATTTCTTCGATTTTATAGTTAAGTGTCCAATTAGGAGTCTTTTTTAGTTCGTATAGCATTAATGATTATTTGTGAGTCTCCTTCGATGATTAATTTTGATAAATTAAGTTTCTTCCATATTTTAAGGCCTTCAAGGAAGATTTGCATTCTGCCATGTTATTCATAGTGGGTTTTAATGGGGCATGCAAATTTAGTGATAATTTCTCCCTTCCATTTTTTAATGATCCCTCCTATACCCACTATTCCAGGGTTGCCTCTTGATGCTCTATCAAAATTTAATTTATACCATCCTTCACTAGGAGGGGTCCATTTACACTTAGATCTATCAGATTTTGATTTGAGGCCTCCTTTACCATATAGTGGTGGGATATCTAGTGAAGACCATTTTAACCTAATCTTGTTATCCCAGGTTTTAAAGGAGTCCTCAAAACATATTTTTCCTCAAAGTTTACTATTAATAATTTTAGTGATTGATGCTTCTATTTTATTTATGATATTCTTCCATTCTAGTTTTTTGATTTGTAAATATCCTTCTATTACATTCCTTCCACACTTACCGCACTAAATAGAGGGGGACATTTTCCATATGTCTTTGTATAAGTTATCTTTGAATAGGGGTGGCCACGCTTTAAGGACGCCTAATAGGTCTGAAGGGAATGCAGATTTCTAGTCTAGACACTGTTGTAACCATTTACAACATTCATGGGTATAGATACAGTTAAGAAGTAGGTGATTGACATCCTCTATATGATTGTCACATAAGGGGCACCTAGATGGCCCTTCGAAACCCAACTTTCTTAGTCTATCAGATGTTAAAATCTTGTCTTGCAAAGCAACCCATAGAAACATTCTAGCCTTAGGAAGGCAGGCTTTATTCCAACATAGATTCAGGGGGATGTCTAAACTATCCATGTTATGCTCGAAGACTATGGTTTTATAACCATCCTTCACTGATTAATCCCCATTATTAGAACCTACTCAAATGAGATTGTCTAGTCTGCTTTTGTTTGAGATTTCTCTATCCTTTAAAATACTGATGAGTTTCTATCTTTCTTGGCATATTGTGTTACTACTGTCTGTTGATCTTGATGTAATTCCCTCTTTGATCCATATATAGTCTTTTAAATATACACCAATAGTTTCTTTACATTCTTCAATGAATTTTTATGAGAAGTCCATCTTATTTAAAGGGGGAAGCCCACCCAAGAATCATCCCAAACAAAGCCTTATCCCCATTACCTACATCCCAAGTAAGGAATTTGCTGATGATCCCTCTAGATTCTTTTATGAAGTTCCAAATATGGGAGCCTTTAACATGCGATTGGGCCCTAAAGACATTAATAGGGTCTACCTCTGGGATGTATTTGTGTAATAAGATTGAGACACATTTACTATTTGATTCCTTAAAGAGTCTCTAGATGAGCTTTGCCCCTAATGCTCTGTTCTACCACATAAGATTTTTTATTCCCAGACCTCCCTAAGAAGTTGGTTTTGTACAGGTTGTCACATTTAATGCGGGCTAATTTTTTGTTTTCTGACGTGCCTTGCCAATAAAAATCTCTAAGCATTTTTTCTAGGTTATTCTTAATATTACTTAGGAGGGGGAGAATTGACATATGATACGTCAGAATGGCTATCAAGACTGATTTTATCATTGTGGTTCTGCTAGGTTTAGTAAGCCATTTTCCTTTCCATGAGCCTTTCTTGTTCTAAACCTTTGTTAGTACTTGTTGCCAAATTTTGGAGGATTGTTGACCCTTGTCTAGGTCAATTCCCAAATACTTACATGGGAACTTGCTGAGTTTATAGCCAAGTGTGTTACAAATTTTCTTTTCCATAATCTAATTATTCAATTATTTTTATAGATTGCATATTAGCTAAATATTTTATGTATGCTTTTATTATTCAATGATTTTTATGATACTTTTTATGATGCATATGATTTCTAGACCCCCTTAAGACCTCCCATTAAAACCTCCCCTTAAGACACTAAAAAATGATAAAATTAGTTAGATTACTTATGAAATGTGTTAGTTCTAGAATAAGTTAGAATATTTATTTTCCATTAGTTACATGTATTAACTAGTTATTTTTTATGATATTAATTCTAGATCCCCTTAAGACCTCCCCATAAGACCTCTCCTTAAGACTGCTTATTAGTTAAAGATCCCCTTAAGACACTAAAATATAATGAAATTAGTTAGATTACTTATGACGTGTTAGTTCTAGAATGAGTTAGAATAGTTATTGTCCATTAGTTATATGTATTAACTTGTTATTGTTTATGATATTAATTCTAGATCCTCTTAAGACCTCCCCTTAAGACACTAAAAAATGATGAAATTAGCTACATTACTTATGACATGTGTAATTCTACATCCATCTAATAAAATCTAATCAAATCATATCATCTAATAAAATAAAACTATCTAATCAAATAATGTAATCAAATCATATCATCTAATCAAAATATATGTCTCTAATCAAATATATGTCTCTAATCATATATGTCTCTAATCAAATATATGTCTCAAATCAAATATATGTTTTGAATCAAATATATGTCTCTAATAAAATATATGTCTTGAATCATAAACTGAAAATATCAAACATATACTAATGACATATATAATGAGTCTCAAATAAAAGATATGTGCAACATGTCCTAAACTAGAGAGTCGTCTAGGCACATGCGAACAGAGTGACCCTCTGAGCGACTGCCATGAGCATCCTCTAGCTATGAGGCAGCAACTGATCCTTGCGAATATAAATGCATGTATATATATTAATCTAAAATAATTAAAATATTATAAATACACGTTTAAACTTAAATATTTTTAAAACTTACCTTACCACTACTAGGTGTCACATCTACTAAATCTCTTCTATGAAAAGCATCCTCTGGCTATGAAGCAACAAATGACCCCTACAAATTTAGTACAATAGTTGGTTATATACATGTGCATAGTATATATATTATGTAAAGTACTTGAAATATATAAATACATGTGGACACATGCATGCTTAAACATACATATATCTAAAACTTACCTGACCACTAGTAAGTGTCACATCAAATGGATCATTAGTGTGTTGCACCATCATATCATCAACTAAAATTGCATCACCCACACCACCTTCAGTCCTGAACCTCTCTAGTAATGAGGACTATAGGGGTGACACTAGTTGGGAGGGGAGTGATGTAGAGCCTAAACCATCAGGATGCAATAACATATCTATAAATGATCCAACATCATTTCCAATGTCCACTTGACCCAACCCATGCAAATCCTCATCAAATGTGTCTAGGCCTTGAGTGGTGATGTGTACATCTCCAACCATTATACCTAGCTCTGTAGCTATAGAGTGATCTATGGATGCATAGTGCTCTGCACTATGTTGTCCCTCACTAGATGGTGCATCCTATGTTGGTGGAACTACAGGACCCCATGCAAGTCCGATGGCATCCCTGACTGAATGTACTAGGATCCTCTGCATGTTAGAAATATAAGAATAGGAATGCAGGAGGTCCTACAAAAATTAAAGGGCCATATCTAAATGACTATGATGACCTCAAAGAGCTTGTATGTCTCAAGGTGCAGGAAGAACTGTAGCTCTATATGTCTCATCAGTCACACCTGCAGTACTACAATACGAAGCCTCAGAAGATGATCTCACTCTAATTCGTCTAGTCAAAATGTATCTTCCCACTGAATCTAAAGTGATGGATGTGGCTACAGAAGCAATCTTTCCTATACTGTCCACTACTCCCCTCTAAGAAGCAATGATGACTCTATCTATAGTAGTAGCCATCATCGGTACCACTGCTAGAGTCTTGTACCCAACCAGTTGTCTATGAGGCTGTACAAATCGATCAAACCTATGATAATGATCATGGTCTACAACCCTACCATGTCCCTAACCATAATATGCTCTAAGACCTAAATAGTTGACCCTAAGTCCCAAATGGAACTTAGCATACAACTATTATGCAAAATGTAAAGGAATTTGGTCGTTATTAGGATAACGACCATGTGCTGCAAGAAAATGAGGGTATATCATGCATGTGATTTGAGGAATGACACAACATGTGACCTGATATGCCCTCACAGTGGGCTTCCCCTCATAATGTGAGAAAACCTCTTTCTTGATGATATCCTTGGGGAAAAGGCTCTGAACCATCTCCAAGGAAACATTACCTGAGACCTCGGCCCTCGACTCTTAAAAAATAGTCTCAACTACCTGAGGCATGAAGGAGGAGTGAGATCTTAATCGAGCAGTCATCTCCTCCAAACTAGTCAATATACTGGCACAAGTATCTCTATATATGCTAACTATTGAAGATCTACTCATGGAGTCTCTAAGTCAAGCCATCTTTGTGTCAGCAATATGAAAAATGGTCTTTATATCAAGAGTCCGAGGTGCGTCCTGAGTGGCCATATAGATACATAACATGTGAAATCTAAGTGTTAACAATTAAGTACTTGATTACATGATATAACTACATGTAAAATGGAAACAAATATCTAAATATATAAAATTATACTTAAATTTACAATACTAGAGTGTACTAATACTTGTAAAGGGTCCTAAGATTTACTAATTGGTATTAGGTCAAATAAGTGGTCCTATTAGGTTAAGTTGTCTTATTAGGTCTTAAGGGTTCCAGGATGTACTAATTGGTATTAATAGGTCCTATTACATCATGTAAGTGGTCTTATAAGGTTTTAAGTGTCCTAAGATGTACTAATTGGTATTAATAGGTCCTACTAAGTCAAGTAAGTGGTTTTTTTAGGTCTTAAGAGTCCTAAGATGTACTAATTAGTATGAATAGGTCTTATTACGCCACGTAAGTGGTCTTATTAGGTCTTAAGGGTCCTAGGATATACTAATTGGTATTAATAGGTCATATTAGGTCATGTAAGTGGTGTTATTAGGTCTTAAGGGTCCTAGGATGTACTAATTGGTATTAATAGGTCCTATTATGTAACATAAGTGCTCTTATTAGGTCTTAAGGATCCTTGGATGTACTAATTGGTATTAATAGGTCCTATTATGTCAAGTAAGTGGTCTTATTAGGTCTCAAGGGTTATAAGATGTACTAATTGGTATAAATATGTCCTATTACATCACATAAGTGGTCTTATTAGGTCTTAAGGGTCCTAAGATGTACTAATTGGTATTAATAGGTCCTATTAGGTCAAGTAAGTGGTCTTATTAGGTCTCAAGGGTCCTAAGATGTACTAATTGGTATGAATAGGTCCTATTACATCACGTAAGTGGTCTTATTAGGTCTTAAGGGTCCTAGGATGTACTAATTGGTATTAATAGGTCTTATTACCTCAAATAAGTGGTCTTATTAGGTCTTAAGGGTCTTAGGATGTACTAATTGGTATGATTAGGTCCTATTAGGTGAAGTAAATGGTCTTATTAGGTCTTAAGGGACCTAAGATGTACTAATTGGTATTAATAGGTCCTATTAGGTCAAGTAAGTGGTCTTATTAGGTCTTAAGGGTTCCTAGGATGTACTAATTGGTATTAATAGGTCCTATTAGGTCAAGTAAGTGGTCTTATTAGGTCTTAATGGTCCTAGGATGTACTAATTGGTATTAATAGGTCCTATTACATTATGTAAGTGGTCTTATTAGGCCTTAAGGGTCCTATGATGTACTAATTGGTATTAATAGGTCCTATTAGGTCAAGTAAGTGGTCTTATTAGGTTTTAAGGGTTCTAGGATGTACTAATTAGTATTAATAGGTATTATTACATAACTTAAGTGGTCTTATTAGGTCTTAAGGGTCTTGGGATGTACTAATTGGTATTAATAGGTCCTATTACATCAAGTAAGTGGTCTTATTAGGTCTTAAGGGTCTTGGGATGTAGTAATTGGTATTAATAGGTCCTATTTGGTCAAGTAAGTGGTCTTATTAGGTCTTAAGGGTCCTAGGATGTACTAATTGGTATTAATAGGTCCTATTAGGACAAGTAAGTGGTCTTATTAGGTCTTAAGAGTCGTAGGATGTACTAACTGGTATTAATAGGTCCTATTAGGTCAAGTAAGTGGTCTTATTAGGTCTTAAGGGTCCTAGGATGTACGAATTAGTATTAATAGGTCCTATTAGGTCAAGTAAGTGGTCTTATTAGGTCTTAAGGGTTCTAGGATGTACTAATTGATTAAATAGGTTGTATTAGGTCTTAAAGGTCCTAGAATGTACTAATTGGTATTAATAGTTCCTATTAGGTCAAGTAAGTGGTCTTATTAGGTCTTAAGGGTTGTTTAGGGTGACAATGGGTCCTCATATCAATTAACAGAACCTAAGATACATGAATGGGTCTTAGGGAATCCTAAGATACATTAATTGGTCTTGGAGGGGTCATATGTGTCTTTAGATGTCATAAGATATGGATAAGGTTGGACTAGAATGCCTTAAGGCTTCGTAGGTGTCATAAATGCTTCTAAGGGATTATAGGTTAAATTAATTGATCCTAATGCATCCTAGGTCTCTTAAGATGTTGTAAGGGATGGATAAAGGTCCTAAAATGTCTTGAGGGGTCGTATGTGTCATAAGAGATACTTAGGGATCCTAGTATTTCTTAATGGGTATTTAGGGTGACAATGGGTCCTTGTATGTATTAATGGAACATAAGATACATCATTGGGTCCTAGGACATCCTAAGATTCTTGAATGGGTCTTACAGGTCCTAAGGTTTCATAATTGTTTTAAGATTTCATAAGGGATCTAGATAAGAGTCCTAGAATTTTAATGGGCTGTAGGTGCAATAAGTAATCGTAAGAGATCTCCTACATTAGATTAATTAATCCTAGTATGTCTTAAGGTTTCTTGAGGGAAACAATGGGTCCTAGATGTGTCTTAAGATAGTGTAAGGGATGGATAAGGGTCCTAGAGTGTCTTAAGGGGTCGTGGGTAACATAAGAAGTCCTAAGGGGTCCTAGGTTACATTAGTGGATCCTTGTATGTATTCATTAAATCTAATCTATACATAAATGTGTCCTAGGACAACCTAAGATATGTTAATGGGTCTTGAGGATCCGAAGGGGTCATATATGTCTTAAAATGTCGTAAGGGATGTATAATGGTCCAATAATATTAATGGGTCATAGATGTGATAAGTGGTCTTAGTGGTCCTAGGAAATCCTAAGATTCTTTAATGGGTTTTGGGGGTCCTAAGGTTTCATATTTGTTTTAAGATTTCATAAGGGATCCAAATAAGAGTCCTAGAATGTTAATGGGTCATAAGTGCAATAAGTGGTCCTAAGGGATCCTACATTACATTAATTGATCCTAGTATGTATTAAGGTTTCTTGAGGGAAACAATGGGTCCTAGATGTGTATTAAGATAGTGTAAGGGATGGATAAGGGTCCTAGAGTGTCTTAAGGGGTTGTGGGTAACATAAGAGGTACTAAGGGGTCCTAGGTTACATTAGTGGATCCTCATATGTATTAATTGAATCTAAGATACATAAATGTCTACTAGGACGACCTAAGATATGTTAATGGGTCTTGATGGTCTGAAGGGGTCATATATGTCTTAAAAAATTGTAAGGGATGTAAAATGGTTGATTAATGTTAATGGGTCCTAGATGTGATAAGTGGTCTAAGGGATCTTAGGTTACATTAATTGATACTAGTATGTCTTAAGGGTTCTTGTGGGCAATGATGGGTTCACATATTTATTAACAGAAGCTAAGATAGATGAATGGGTCGTATGGGTCCTAAGGGGTCCTATGCATCTTAAGATGTCATAAGCAATGTGTAATGGTCCTAGAATGTCTTAAGGGGTTGTAGGAGTCATAATAGGTCCTAAGAGATCATAGGTTACATTAATTCATCCTAATATGTCTTAAGGAGCCGTGAGGGAAACAATGAGTCCTTGTATGTATTAACGAAACCTAACATGTACATCAATGGGTCATAGGACATCCTAATATGTATTATAAGGTCTTGAGATTCCTAAGGGATCCTAAGTGTTTTAATATGTTGTAAGGGAGGGATAAGGGTTCTAAAAACATACTACTACAATTTTTTAACATATTCTAACATACTACTAGATCATTTTCAAAAATTCAACTATGATTTTCTAAGATTTCTACAAACTAAAAATTATTTAAAACAAATAACTAACTAATATTAACTAACTTTACTAAAAATGCATGTACATGTGTGTGTGTGAGAGAGAGAGATTCCTAATATTTACTAACTTTAAACTTCAAATTTAAAAATAAATATTTTTAATAATTTCTATAAGATCTCAATGTTCTCTAACATTTTCTAACATGTCTACTATGGTTTCTAATGTTTTGTAAATATTTTCTATCAGTTTCTAACAAACTACTATGATTTTCTACCATTTCTAATATATTCTAACATTTATACTACAGTTTTTAATATTTTCTAACAATTATACTATGATTTTCTAACATTTATACTACGATTTTTAATGTTTTCTAACAATTCTACTATGATTTTCTAACCTACGACCCCTTAACACACTCTAGGACCCTTATCTATACCTTAGGACCTCTTATGTTACCCACAACCCCTTAAGACACTCCAGGACCACTTATTGCACCTATGACTCATTAACATTCTAGGACTCTTATCTAGATCCCTTATGAAATCTTAAAACAAATATGAAACCTTAGGACCCCCAAGACCCATTAAGGAATCTTAGGATGTCCTAGGACCACTTAGACCACTTATCACATCTACGACCCATTAATATTATTGGACTATTATACATCCCTTACGACATTTTATGACATATATGACCCCTTCAGATCCTCAAGACCCATTAACATATCTTATGTTTCCCTATGACACATTTATGTATCTTAGATTCAATTAATACATACGAGGATCCACTAATGTAACCTAGGACCTCTTATGTTACCCACAACCACTTAAGACACTCTAGGACCCTTATTTATACCTTATGACCTCTTATGTTACCCATGACCCCTTAAGACACTCTAGGACCACTTATTGCACCTACGACCCATTAAAATTCTAGGACTCTTATCTGGATCCCTTAGGACCCCTTAGGACCTCTTATGTTACCTATGACCCCTTAAGACACTCTAGGACCCTTATCTACACCTTAAGACCTCTTATGTTACCCATGACCCCTTAAGACACTATAGGACCACTTATTGCACCTAAAACCCATTAACATTCTTGGAATCTTATCTAGATCCCTTATGAAATATTAAAACAAATATGAGGACCCATTCATGTATCTTAGGTTCTATTAATTGATATGATGATATGATTTGATTAGATGATGATTAGATGATATGATATGATTTGATTTGATTAGATGATATATGATTTGGTTAGATGATTTGATTAGATGGTTTTATTTGATTAGATGATATGGGTATGTGCAGGATCATGGT
Source organism: Chamaecyparis obtusa (assembly GCA_027943335.1). Classification (NCBI taxonomy): domain Eukaryota; kingdom Viridiplantae; phylum Streptophyta; class Pinopsida; order Cupressales; family Cupressaceae; genus Chamaecyparis; species Chamaecyparis obtusa. The sequence goes on from BSBK01013268.1 coordinate 11,822, forward strand.
ATGGAAAACAAGGCCCTTAAGTGGCAATGAAAATTTGAAAAATCAGCTTTAGACAAGTTGACATAAAAATTTGAACAAGTTATAAATATTATATCAAAAATATGTAAGAAGAGAATTTTTAGAAAATTGAATTTAGTTTCTAAGATACTAGCCCTTTTTTGAAAAAAAATTATTCTATATGTTGAAAATTTCAAATTTCAATGTAGTAGTACAAAAATTTTAGGAAAAGAATAAGAAGTAGGTGTATGTCTGACCACCTTAAACACAATAAAATGATAAAAAAAATTTACAAGATTATAGATATAAGTAGTATACTCATGTGTGGATGTGAAACATGTTTTTCTATAATTTGTTTCTAGGTAAATAATTAATTATGATTTTTCTTCTACAACTTTTACAAAATACAAAAAATCTTGTGTCTGACCACGTTAACTTAGTCTAAACTTTATCAAATTGAAAGATTTTTTTTTAAATTTTAGTAGGAAAATCATAGAATGTGACACATGTTTTGGATTTCAAGAATGTTATATAGTTTGAAAGTTATAGCTATTTTTCAATAAGTCTATCAATACAGACTAAAAAGATAACAAGTAGGTGTATGTCTGACCACATTAAACAAAATCAAATGATAATATTTTTTTATAAGATTCTAGATAAAAGTAGTAGACTCATTTTCAGATGTGATGTATATTTTTTTGTATTTTTTTTCCATGTAAATAATTAATTATGATTTTTTTGCTACCAATTTTCCAGAATATAAAAACTCTCACGTCTGACCACTTTAACTTAGTCTAAACTTCATCAAATTGAAAGAATTGTTTATCATTATTGTATTAGGTGAAGCATAGAATGTGATGTATATTTCATATTTCAAAAATGTTATATTATTTTGAAGTTATAGTTTTTTTTCAAAGATTCTATCAATCAGGACTTCTTTTTCACATCGCCACTTTTTGGCATATCATGATCTTGCACATACCCATATTATTAGATGATATGATTTGATTAGATGGTTTGATTTGATTAGATGATATGATTTGATTTGATTTGATTGGATGATTTTATTTGATTAGATGATATGATTTGATGATATTATTTGATTAGGTTTTATTAGATGGATGTAGAATTAACACATGTCATAAGTAATATAACTAATTTCATCATTTTTTAGTGTCTTAAGGGGAGCTCTTAAGTGGATCTAGAATTAATATCATAAAAAAATAACAAGTTAATACATATAACTAATGGATGATAACTATTCTAACTAATTCTAGAACTAACACACATGTCATAAGTAATCTAACTAATTTCATCATTTTTTAGTGTCTTAAGGGGATCTTTAACTAATAAGCAGTTTTAAGGGGAGGTCTTAAGAGGATCTAGAATTAATAACATAAAAAATAACAAGTTAATACATATAACTAATGGACGATAACTATTCTAACTAATTATAGAACTAACACACATGTCATAAGTAATCTAACTAATTTAATCATTTTTTAGTGTCTTAAGGGGATCTTTAACTAATAAGCAGTCTTAAGGGGAGGTCTTAAGGGGATATAAAATTAATGGGTGAAAGCACAAACCTGTGTCGCAGTAGAGGAAAAATTAGGGGGTTTCGGCTAGAACGGTTTCGACCGAACAAGATTCGGCTGAAAGAGGTACGACCGAACCTATGTGGCAACCATGAGGTGCCAAGTGGCACCTATGTAGCAAGTATGGTTCGGTCGAACCCCTGGAAAATTATAAATAGGCAAAAATTGCCCTCCGGAGCTCATTTGTTCACTAGCGACTTCCAGATTTTGAGGAGTGCTTAAGAGGGTTTCGGCTTTTTAAATGTTTTTTAATAGTTTTATTATGTTTTATTGTTTTTTAATTTGTTTTTTTAATTTAAATAAAATAGTTAATTTTTTAAATTGTGTTAAAATAGTTAATTTGTTTTTCTAATTTAAATAAAATAGTTAATTTGTTTTTCTAATTTAAATAAAATAGTTAATTTGTTTTTTTTAATTTAAATAAAATAGTTAGTTTTTTTTAATTTAAATAAAATAGTTCGTTTATTTTTTTAATTTAAATGAAATAGTTAATTTATTTAATTTAATATTTTAAATTTAACATAGTTAAGCATAGTGAAACATAGTTAACATAGTTAATCTTAAGAACATAGTTAACATAGTGAACATAGTTAACCATAGTTAATCTTAAGAACATAGTTAACATAATGAACATAGTTAATTATAGTTAAACTTAAGAACATAGTTAACTATAATCCTAACTTTAATCCTAGAACCCTAACATATTATAGATAATTCTAACACAAATTGTAACCCTAAACCTTGATCATACTCATAATTGTAACCATTAACCTTTAAAGCTAACCCTAAAAATTTAATCCTAACTATAACCCTAAATATTTAATCCTAACTATAACCCTAAATATTAATTGTAACAATAACCAAAACCCTAACCCTAACTATAATCCAAAGTCTAACCGCAATTCTAAGTGTAACCATAATTCTAACCCTAACCCTAAACAAATTTCTAACCCTAACCAAAAACCTAACCCTAACATTAAACCTTAACACTTAATCCTAAATGTAACTATAACTATAACCAAAAGCCTAAACCCCAACCCTAACCATAGTCATATACTCATTAAATGCTAAACCCTAACCATAAATGCTAAAATATAATTAGAAATGGTAAACCATAATTATAAACCTAAACCAAATCCTAACTATAAAATTTTAATCTTAACATTGATCCTAAGCTTGATCCTAACACTAACCACAATCAAAATCCTAACCCTGACCATACTACTAACCACATGATGTATTTACCCTAAGCTTGATGATATCCTAATCCTACGCCCCAATCAGTGAACATGTAATTAGTGAACATAATTAGAGAACTAATTACTAATCTAATTAGTGAACATTATTAGTGAACATAATTAGATAATTAGATTTAACTTAACCCAACTATAATTATGTATAATTATATTCAACATCAAGAACCTAACCTCAACCTTAAAAAACTATAAATTTGTAAACTAAAACCCAATGTAAATACTCGTACAAATTAATCATAGATATAACCTTAACCTTAATTAGTCAACATAATTAGTGAGTTCATAATTACTAATCTAACAATTTTACTAATCTAATTCTAAGTGAACATAATTAGTGAACATGTAATTAGATAGCATAATTAGATAACTAATTACTAATCTAATTAGTGAACATAATTAGATAACTAGAATAATTAGTGAACATAACTAGATAATTAGATAACTTAACCCAACTATACATAATTATATTCAACATCAAGAACATAACCTCAACCTTAAAAAACCATAAATTTGTAGACTAAAACCCAAGGTAAATACTCGTGCAAATTAATCATAGTTATAACCCTAACCTTAATTAGTCAACATAATTAGTGAGTTCATAATTACTAATCTAACAATTTTACTAATCTAATTCTAAGTGAACATAATTAGTGAACATGTAATTAGATAGCATAATTAGATAACTAATTACTAATCTAACAATTACTAATCTAATTAGTGAACATAATTAGATAATTCTACATAACTTAACTAGAATATAATTAGTGAACATAATTAGATAACTAGAATAATTAGTGAACATAACTAGATAATTAGATAACTTAACCCAACTATACATTATTATATTCAACATCAAGAACCTAACCTCAACCTTAAAAAACCATAAATTTGTAAACTAAAACCCAATATAAATACTGACATGCAAATTAATCATAGTTATAACCCTAACCTTAATTAGTGAACATAATTACTAATCTAACAATATTAGTGAACATAATTAGATAACATGTAATTAGATAACTAATTTATATGCATGTTTAAATTTATAGTTCATGTATGCACGTTTAAATTTGTAGTTCATGTATGCACGTTTAAATTTGTAACATGTATATTTAGATTGTTTATCTATTACACATGGCATCCGGTAGAGCTTCCGTAGATTCTGGTGAGGCTAGTGTTCATGGGGGGGGTGGTAGTTCTTGTAGTCACAGCTCTCATGCATCAGCTGATACAACTAAGGCTAGATAGAAGTTATTTGCAGATACTATTGATAGATTGCAATGAGCACTATAGATTTTGGAGGAGATGTTAGTTTCATCCACCACTATCCCTAATAGGGATAGGGTGAATGTTATTAGAGATGAGATGTTACGTATGATTGACACTGTTCAATCATACAACCCATATGATGAGATTAGTGCTCATGGATTCTATACTTCTTTGTCTCACAGTGTCACTAGCACTGTGAAGTACAACACCATTGATACACTTGTTACCACCCTTATGGTGAAGGGTATGTTTCCTCATTATATAGATAAGAGGAAGGTGAGAGGATATATGGTGATGAGATGTGAGGATGATCTTGTGGGACCCTTCATATATCCTTGATGGTTGGCCTCGCATCACAGGTGGCCCAAGAAGGATGAGCTGCCACTATATTTCTGCAAACAATTGTATGCAGAATTTCATTTGCATTTGGATGTTGATTATACATATATTCTTGGTTATGTTGGATAGGGGAAGGGTAGATTATATGACAGGTTTAGAGCATGTGATTCCCCTGTGCCCGCTGATAAGCGGGCAAGGGTGGGTCCAAACCTTTTGGTCATACCAAAAGGTTTGGAAGTAGCAGGAGGGGTTGGGGCAGATGAGAGGCTGAGGACTGATGTGTATTCTAGTATAGCTACTATCACCACACAGGTTCAGGAGATGTCATTTGATCATGTGGGTAGATATGTGTTACATTCACATTTAGTCATTCCTACACCTACACACCCACAAGTCCTCCACCTACTGCACCACCCACAGGTCCTTCACCTACTACACCACCACCTACAACTCTTCATCAGACCACTCAGAGCACTTCATCAACACGTCGAGGTCGTTAGGTCTTTACTACATTGCTTATAGACATGGATATTGATCCTTCGGATATACCATGTGATTCGAGAGAGTTGAGTGCTATTGGTAGAGAATTAGGGGGTTTGATTGGTTTTGATCCACCTGATGCACCTAGATATGGAGATTTACAGACTCCATGTGATCCTATCCAACATGATACATAGGTATATCGAGATGTTTGTTCAAAAAATTAATGTTTCTATGATCATAAGTATTTAAAATTTATTATATATGTACATGATACATATGTGTGACATGTATTTTTTTTATTGTACAGAGACATTAGGAGGAGGTGGAGCGGCATCAGGAGGAGGTGGTGCACCGACATCAGGTCACGGATCTGGACAGGGCCCTAGTTGAGTGTCTATATTTCATGTGACATTTCATATTAGACATTTCATTTTAGACTATTTCATATTAGATATTTCATGGTTATATATCTAGTTACATGGTACATATGGTTATATGCTTATAGAGTTACATGTGGTATATGGTTACATGGTTATATGGTTACATAACATTATTTCAGAGATTACATGTTACATGTATTTTATACATGTTAAACATATTTCATCTTTTAGACTTATTACATATTTCATCTTTTAGACTTATTTTTTGTGTACACATGTGTTAATGTATGTACATTATATATTATGCCATGTATAGTCAACGTTATTTCATCTTTTAGACTTATTTTTTGTATACACATTATTCTAATTAGTGCACATAATTAGATAACTAATTAGATAACATAATTAGATAACTAATTACTAATCTAATTACTTTAATCTAACAAAATTACTGTTCTAATTAGTGAACATAATTAGATAGTTCATAATAGATAACTAATTACTAATCTAACAATTACTAATCTAATTAGTGAGTTCATAATTAGATAACTAATGTTATTTCATCTTTAACTAACGTAAAATTAACTAATCTAACTAACATATAATTAGTTAACTAATTTGTTATTTCATCTTTAACTAATCTAATTAGTGAACATAATTAGATAACTAATTACTAATATAATTAAGTTAATCTAACAATTACTAATCTAATTAGTTTAAACATAATTAGTGAACATAATTAGATAACTAATTTGTTATTTCATCTTTGAAATTCATATATATATATATATATATATATATATATATATATATATATATATATATATATATATATATATATATATATATATATATATATATATATATATATATATATATATATATATATATATATATATATATATATATATATATATATATATATATATATATATATATATATATATAACATCATGTGTACCTGCAAGTTCATGTTGGCGAAGTGCACACTTCACACATGCTCCTGCTCCATCATGCTCTCCTTTTCCATGTCCACTTTCAAAGAAGTTCCACAAAAATTTAACATTACGTCTAGCATGTTGCATGGCTAGCCAATTAAAGGCTTTTGTAGATTTAAATTGTCCTGCAAAATTTAGTTGTACATGTGCATACATACATGTCATCCTTTAATGATTTAACAAAAAATGAAATGAAAATAAAAATAAATTGAAGTATCAATACACATAATTGCACAACCATCAGACCAAATCCAATGTTGCGAAGCCTTTATCCCATGATTTGCAATGTCTTCAAAAGACATTGCAAAACAATGAGCCACATAGCTCCTATCATGAACCTTATCATCACTGATATAGAAATGAACCTCCTTGATGATAATGCGTTCATTTGGATTGGGACTTTCTACCTCATTCAAATCATATTGTGCATGTCTATAGGTCACTTGCACAAATATTGCAACCTGATCAGAATGATAATATTGAGCTTGAAGCTCTTTTTGAGGGGAAAATGTATAGTTCTCAGCAAAATCTACAATTGAAAGAATACAACCAGGTGGAAAACTATCTTTCGAATCATGAAATTGTTTAGCTTGCCATCGTGCACCATGACAATGTTGGATATGTGGATAAATGAGAGTACAAAATCTAGTCATAAACTCAAGGTAGGGCAATTCACTCTCCTTCAAAACATTTTTTTTGGATTCATCTCCGCTCCTTGTTTGATATGTCTCATATTCAAATCTTTTCCACAAAACTGGTGTTGAAACATTAATATTATCAATTTGCAATGGAAATTTAAGCAAATCTCCACAATCACTACATGCATTCTTTATACACTATACTTTGAACTCATCTGAATCTTCTAATTTATCACATAAAATAGATTTCACAAATTATGTCATACTTCCAGGGATGACCATATTTGAATCAAGAACTGCCATAACTTTTTTATATGATTGCGGGTATAGATGAAACTCAACATGATTTCGAAAACAACAACTTTCACGAACCTTATTTATGCGTACAAAGCAAGGGCACAACCTCTCAAACATTCTCTAACATATTTTCACATCTGAAAATTCTTTCTTGAATTCTTCAAATAATTCACTTTGTGTTGTATCTATAAAATGTTTTGGATGTGCAATTTTCATACCAGTCTCTTCATCTTTCATCTGTATTGTATCTCTTCTATTAGAAAAAACATGAGAGTGAGCAGTCCAATATTCAATGACTATTTTTTTTACATCTTCAAAAATTTTGTCTTTTTGAGGAAGCCTACAAATACTTACCCAATTGTGTTCAATGTTTTCATCTAACATATTTCTCTTCCTGATATATCTTTGAATAGTTCTTCTAGATACATTCAGTAAATCAAAAATTGCATTCACTTACTTTCTCTGTGTCAACCTCGTACTAGATAAATTAGTCATAATTTCTCTATGTGCAACACTTAAATCAACTCCTCGACTTGAGTTATTAAGGTTATTCAATGCATCTTGCAAATTTTGAACTATTGTTCAATTTACATTGTCTCCTGATTTTTTCTTGTTGTCAACACCCAACAACTCCAAAACATGAGTCATTTCTTTTTTCCTGAATAACTTAACAAATAATTGAGCTCTTCCAACCATACTTTTATTTTCAAAGTATTCATCCCAAAGTTTTTTGCAATGATTTTTAATTGTACTTTCGAATAACATTTCTTCTGATGAAAGTTGACTGAAAAGTGAATCCTCATTCATCTCATTCAAATTTCCCATGCCAAAAGATATATTTCCACCTCTGGAACTACCAATTTGTTCCCCTGTTTTAGTTGCATCTTCTTGAATATCAGTAGGTTCTTGTTGATCTTCTTCAATATCAATAGGTTCTTGCTGATCTTCTTGAACTTCAACAGGTTGATCTTGATTATCTATTTTTTGATATTTTTTGTCATCCTTTGTTCGATCATATTTTTTGATTCTATTTCTTTTATTCCCCATTTGCAAAAACTGTTTAGATTCAAGTTTTCCAAAGCTTTCACAATTCTTCAATTCAATATCAGAGCTAAAATCTGTAAACCTGTATATCAAATACTAACTAAAATCCTATTAACAAAAAAAATTGAATAAAATTAAAGTCATAAAAATCATTAATAAATATAAATCTACAATAAATTTCACATGCAATACCTAAATATCAAATAAAAATCATTAATAAATTAAAAAAAATATTAAAAAACACTTAATTTAAAATAAAAACTATTTAAATCTTACAAATAAAATTAAAATAATTTATAAATCTCAAAAAAAAAATTTTAAAAAAATGATTTTATATAAAAAACTAAAAAAAATTGATTTTATTAAAAAAAGGGGGTAAAATTGAAATTTAGGGGCTTAGCTCACATGTGCCCGGGTTTGGTCACAAAACTGGCCCATGGGTTCAGTCGAACCTGGTTCGGCCGAACCTCCTAAGTTCAGCTAAACCGTGCTCGGTCAAACCAGTCTACGTGGCATCCCGCATGGCAGCTAAGTAAGCAAAAATTGGGATGACTCAGAAGTTCTCACTTCTAGGCTTCGATTCTCTATCAAAATTTACCTTTCTATAAAATCTATAAATAGCATTTTCTAGAGCTCGGAGTTAGGATTATAATCATATAATTTTTATCATGTTTTGATTCCATATAATATATTATAAATTGAAATTACTTCAAGTATGTATTTTAACATTTAAGAACACACTCGTTTGAAAAATATTAAAAATATCAAATCATGTCAGAAAAATTAAAACTTTATATTTAACACTAGAGAAGAGAATCCTCTTCAATAATATGTAATTTTTTTTAAAAATGGTGTAGATTTGATAGGAAAAAGTTAATGCGGACTAAAAACTATTCATTTCAGGTAACACCGACTTTGGATAGTTATAACAGACAAAATATATACTGAAATGCAATCTTTCTTTTTTAATGCACTAGCTATACATGTCATCTAAAACATATTATGAAATCGGAGTAAAAAAATATTATTTGCATAAAATTTGATAATGTGGACTAGACCCTAGATTTTCAGCATATTTCAGCAATAAAAAAATGGACTTCAAAAATTAAAAAACTATGTCAAATTTTGTTCAAATTTTTTTTTAAAAATTATAAGTATTAACTTCATCAAATTTTACACATTTCATTAGTTTACATCATCTTCAAATTCTAAACACAAATGCCACTTTTATATCATCAAAGTTTAAAAATTTGTATGTTGTTGTCCATTTCCTTTATAAAAGTGTGACACAGGTTTGTACTTTTACCTTAATATAAAAAAAAATAACTAGTTAATACATGTAACTAATGGACAATAACTATTCTAGCTAATTCTAGAACTAACACATGTCATAAGTAATCTAACTATTTTAATCATATTTTAGTGTCTTAAGGGGAGGTCTTGAGGGGATCTAGAAATTGTAAGTATCATAAAAAGTATCATAAAAATCATTGAATAATCAAATCATACATAATATCTTTAATTAATATGCAATATATAAAAATCATTGAATAATCAAATTATACATCTAAAATTCTATATATTAACCATCAAATAGGTCCATCATATATCAACAAATTAACTTCCATCACATGTTTAAATATATAAACAAAGTATAATGAAATTTAATCTAGAGATATCAAGTACATCCTAACACATGAAATAGGTATACATATTATACTTTTTAGATGAACTCAAGTGGTTCAGATCTTTCATGGAGAACATGTAATATTCTCTCATGATCCTCACTATCTAGTCTCCACTTACGACGTCCACGTTGATATTTAACTGTACGAAGACAAATGGATATGGCAACTACTAGGTGATTATATTGAAATAACTTATTGTTTGGTTGGTAATCAAGAAAGTGAATACCATGTTGAATTACTTTGATTTTCTTGAAATATGTTCCCTCTAAAAAAAATGAACCTGTAGGTCACAAATTTTAACAATATATAAATTTAAACAAACTAAATTTAAAATTTGTTAAAAGGTCAAAATTTAAAATTTACAAATTGAGTTTAATATATTGATGTAAAGCATGTACAAAACTATGGGGAACAACATTCCATCACTTTCTTCAGATTCAAGTAAGTTCATCCTCTTTGCAGTACAACGCCATAAATAATAATCAACTCCTACATTTCCACGCTCAACAATCACTACAAAGACATATCCTGCACAATAAATTTATATATACATGTGTGAGATCTTAAAATTTACTTAGTTCAATCTATAGATCTATCTATCTATGTATACATGCATCTTAATGTACCATATTATGTGAAATATATATTTACCAATTTTGACCAATCCTTAGATATGATCGTAATTAGTAGAAATCTAAGGGACATCACTGAATTTTTCATCTTCATCTCTATGAAATGTATCAATAACAACTAGTGGCACTAGATTCCATGCACCTACATATCCACGGTCTTGATTGATACATTCTTCATAATTGTTAGCAATGTAGTGACAATAAAAGCATGAGTAGTCCCTAGTGTTCAACATCCAATTACGACAATTCATACTCATAATTGAATGCAAAGATCACATCTTTTCTATCCTATTGCAACCATAATTGAATGCAAAGATCACATTCTATAAATATAATTTGAATAAAGAATATCATAAAAAATTTAAACACTTTCAAATGATTTAAAAATGTGTGCATACCTTTTATGTCCCTCAATAAGGTGAAAATGGAAGCATAGTAACACACATAACATTCATCACCTATTCATTTAGAAAGGATGTTTAGAAGTTGTAATAGCATAAATAGATCTAAAAATGGTTGGAAATTAATTAGATCAAAGTACATACCTCATCATGATAATAATCTAGAAATACCTATTTTCTGAAGTTTGTATGAAGTTTTAGAAGATTTCATCACTTGTTCTGGATTGCAAATGTCAAGGTGGACAAAACCCAAAAATCTTTTCCTCGCATTCACTTAGGTCGACTTTGACCTTTTAAAAGGTCAAAGACCACATTTTTATTTCGAAATCTGATTCTGATTCTGATCGCATATCCTAAAAGTTCAGTGAAAAGGGTACTCCAATCTGTCCTCTAATTCCCAAAACAACACTTGCAGATATCTGAAAAGGGGTTTTGGGGGTGGCTGTATAGGGTTTTGCCTTAGTCAAACCCCCATTTTGGTGATTCCCACCTCCATGAATAGCCGATTGAAATAGTATGTGTGTGTGTATATTGAAAGTGTAAAGCTAAGATCTAATCCTCTAGATTAAAACCCTAGCATGAATATGTATGGAATAACAAAGCATAGATTTGAATGTAATAGAAAATCATACCAAGCCCCCAAGGCTAAAGTACTTCTACCATTCTCACAATCTATAGTTATTACTCCATGTTTGAATGCTTGAAATGTTGATGATGATGGATCAAGGAAGAATGATTCTCTCTTGCTCCAAATATGAATGCTTGAAGATGCTTGAAGACTTGAAATGCTTGCTTGAACACCTTGAGAACTTGAGAGCTTGATTGCTTGAGATGAGATGTGAAAATGAGAGAGGAAGGCCTCCTTTTATAGTGAATTAGGTCACACTCCTCTAGAAGGGCACCTTGGAGAATTAAAGCTCAATTAGGTCCTAACCTTTAGAGAATTGATCTAAATTAAATGTAATTAAAGGATTTACCGTTTTGGAGCCAGAAACAGCTAACTCAGAGGTAGGAAATTAATAATCCCGAAAGCTGAATTAGCGGGAATTAAAAATTTTAAATCCTCACAGGATGAGGTCAAAGTCAAGGTCAACCCTAACCTAGTCAGGGTCGAGGTCGTCCTTGACCAAAAACCCTAACTTTTGCCAGGATGTAGTTTAAAGGCTCTGAGAACGCCCATAAACTTAGAAATGAAGTCTAATGAGAATAGAATGTCTATGATGGATAAAAGATTATGTGATTGACATGATAAAGGCTAGGAGGACCCATTTCTATATCCTACCTAGAAATTAGAGTCATAGAAGAGGGGAATTAAGGAGAATCCTTAGAATCCTAACCCTAATTTCACCCAGGACACACAAATGCATCCTAAATGTAGGCTTATCATGATAAATGCACTAAAAGAGGGTGCTAAACCTATCCAAATGGAAGTGCTTCCATTTTAAGATGATACATTTAGCCCCCACTTTAGCTTAGATATGACACTACGTGAATATGCAAGCTAAAGTAAGAAAATATCATAAAGATGAAAAAGGATATAGCCAAGTCCTCGATGTAAAGCTCTTACAGAAAACCATTAGAACCTGCAATACACCAAGTTAGTGAAAATCTATAATCACCTAGAGCTTACTATATGATAATTTGAGAAGTATATAGAGCCCCTTATTCCCCCCCTATTTCGGCTTTCTACTTTGGAAGGGTGAAATAGGGTGATAAGAAAACTCTAGACACTAGATATGCAGAGTGCTAAAAAGTTCATTCCTAAACCTATTAGAAGGATTCCTACCCTTCCTAAACTAGTTCAAGGATTTAGATATCTGAATCATGATTCCAAGGCCACTGATGGCATGGAAAATAGAGTTATCTAACTCAAGTTATGATGAAAAGAATGAATGTCTATCAAAATGCATAAAAGGAAATTCTTACCCTAACCCTAATTTTAAACCTATGAAAGAGATGAAAAAGGTAATACTTACTCATTCTTACCATTTACAGATTTTAAATTAGAAGCAAGATGTTGAGAAGAGAGGAACTATGAGTGACACGCTTGGAGACTGTGAGACACCGTCTAGCTTTTAGACAAGCACTCCTTGAGGTGAGATTCTTTCCAAATTCATGTTTTTGCTGAGCAAGGTCAATTTTACCCCCTACAGGTCGACCCTAACCCAATTAGGTCAACCTTGACCCATTTAGGTTGACCTCAACCAAAAAAGGTTGACCTTGACCTAACTCAGGTTGACTTTGACCTAGATTAGTGGCACTTTTACATTTGATGATGTAGAGGAATGATATGATGCTAGTTTGTGATTGCAGGATGTTGTCTACTTTCGAGAGCATCCCTTTGGGGAACTACTAGTGCAGGTCATGGAGAGACTGTCTGATTTGGATGATGAGGGTTTACAGCTGCTGAGGGATGTAGGACTATGTCGGGTATCAGTCCTTCCATAGATTAGGCTACACTAGGAGATGTTATCTGCACTAATAGAGAGATGGGATGAGGATAGATGCTCCTTCCATCTTCCTACTGGCGAGATTACAGTGACATTAGAGGATGTATACAAGATTATGAGGCTTTGGGTCCAAGGAGAGACTATCAGACCTAGGACACATAGAGGTTGGGAGGAGATTCATGCAGCTATAGAGTACTGTACATGTGGGCATCCAGTGATGCGGACTCATTCAGATCACATCTCACTATCATCCATAATATCAAGTCATACTCCCTTAGTACGAAAGGTGATGCTATGTATAGTAGTGTTGGTTGTGTTACCCAACTCAAAGGGTACTGTATTTTGTTCACCTATGACTCATTTGATTCAGAGGATGGAGAGAGAGAAGACTATGTTCTCATGGGGTCGCAACATGCTCTATCAACTATACCATGAGTTGAGTTAGTTGGTGAGGTATCAAAGAGAGAGTTTATCAACTTGCACCATTCTATAGATTTGGATTTTTTAGCACTTTGCATGTACACGTCCACAAGGAGTGACAATGATGGTAGATGGGAGTATGGTGAGAGCCTTTGCATATCCCATGAGAGATGTCTAGCAACTTGGAGATATGCTCTACTGGAGAGTACATCTTGACCGTATTGCCAATGTTGATGTGATATGGAGACCCTACTGCTAGATGACAGAGTGGCCAGACACCTAATTCCAAATGAGACACTCTCAGTAGTGTAAGCTGCTACAGGGTCACCAGAGCCATATAGTGATGCCATATTATTATGATCGAGTAATGATACAGTTTGGCTTGCTATAAGAAGTCCTTAAGGTAGTACCTCACTATGTGCATCTGACGAGATACCATCAAAGACCCAGGGCCATGTGCCGACCTTTAGCGGTAGATATAGAGGACAGTGATGCAGAGGAGACAAAGGATATTGAGGTACCATCAGATGTATCCTATGCAGGTGTTAGCCGAGATTACATTCAGTACTAGAGCTTAGAGGGGACCTGCCTATCTTCCCCGAGGATTATCCTACAAGTGATCCAGACTTTAGATAGAGGACACACCAGGATAGTGCAGATAGTGGGGGAGATGAGGATATCAGAAATGAGGAGGAACACATGTCTGAGGGGGAACTGATGGAGGAGGAGGAGAGAGTAGATGATAGAGTTGAGTACATGCCCCCAGCTGATTATACAGGTGAAGATATACCTATCACTCCTACATCACCACTGAGATCACGATGGCCCCCGCGGCCTCACATAGAGACACCACCACCATGGCCTAGACATAGCGAGCATGGAGAGAGTATTCACTCCATGCCCCCACCATCAAGACACTTTACTGATGTCCAAGAGGGAGACCCAGGTATGGACTATGAATTTTTGATTAAAAATATGATTTCATGAAAATAAATATGATACTAGCATGATAAAATTATTTTTCCTCTATAGCTAGCATAGTGGAATGGAGGAGTTTTGTATTTGAGGTTCTCAAGGATAACATTATTTCCTACCGACTTCTAGCTAATGAGTGAGAGTCTTCAATTGGGCACAGAGATCCAGGCAGACATGTCGATATGTTCGTATGCATCTAGTGGGAGTTGAGGATGTGTAGAGAGAGGGAGGAGAAGATGATGGCAGAGATGCAGAGTCTCTGAGAATGTGTTCAGGCCATGAGCATATCTAGGAGCCATACATGGACACATAAATCTTCATCTTCCTATCACAGAGCAGAGAGATCCAGGAGTCATCAACCATCAGAGCAGCATAGTGATAGGCGTAGTGATAGATAGGGCCATTGGCCTCATATGTATCAGAACTTTGAAAAACTATATATTGCTGATAAATGAAAAACTTTCTTTACTGATTAGTTCTATACTTGATTACTATGTTTTCATCAATATAAAACTTAATAGAAAGAAAGAAATAAAGAAAGTGCATAAACATATTCAATATGTATTTTTTACTAAAACTACATAACCTATAAAAGAAATCATTATAAGGAACACATACATGCATATGGAACAAATGAGATTAAGGTTAATAACATTTAAGATGCATAATATTAATGGGTTCCATAAAAGAAACACCATCCATATCAACAAGTTTGTAAGCATCCAAACCAAAGTTTTCAATAACAACAAAAGGTCCAAGCCAATTAGGGCTAAATTTTCCTTTTTCACCTGGCAAAGCATTCCCATTTCTTGATTCTCATTAAGAACTAAATCACCAACTGCAAATGTTCATTCAATTACTTTATGATTGTATTGTTTTTGAAGAGATTTATGATAAGCTTTTATATGTTCTAATGCATGTATTCGTTGTTCGTTCAACATTTCCAATTATTGTAAATGTTGTTCATGAAAAGTATCTCTATCAATTATCCCATGAAATAAAACACATAAGGATGGTATTTCCAGTCCCAAAGGCATAATAGCATCAGTACCATAAACAAGATTATAAGGAGAAGTACCCGTAGCAATACCAACACTAGTCCTATAAGCCCATAAAGCATAAGTCAGTTGAGTATGCCAGTCTTTGGCATGCTTACTAACTATTTTTCACAAAATTTGTTCAATAATTTTATTTGATGGTTCAGCTTGTCCATTAGATTGAGGATAATAAGGAGTTGAAAATCTAGGTTGAATCCTATATTTCTCCAAGAATTTTGCAACGTCTTTATTCTTAAAAGATGTTCCATTATATGAAACTATTGTTGAAGGAATACCAAATCTTGCTATAATATTATTAAGGATGAAATCACAAATAACATCTGCTATTGTAGAATGAAGAGGGACAACTTCAACCCATTTCGTGAAATAATCTGTAGCAGTGAGAATGTAAGTATGCCCTTGAGAAGAAGTTGGTGAGATTTTTTCGATAAGATCAAAACCCCAAATACTAAAAGGCCATGGAGAAACTTGATTATGAAGTTCATGAGTAGGAGCATGAATCAATTTACTATGCTATTGACATTCAGGGCATTTTTTAACAAACATGAAAGAATCTTGTTCCATAGTTTGCCAATAATACCCCATTTGAAGTAATTTATGAACTAAATATTTTCCACCAAAGTGTGCCCCACAAGAACTAGAATGAGCTTTTGCTAAAGCTACGGGAATCTCGGTTCTACGAAGACACCGTAATAATAAACCTTCATAAGAGCATTTGTATAGTGTATCTCCTAAAATGATATAGTGCACTGCAAGTTTTCTAATGCAATTATGCATGTTCCTTGTTGCTGATTCAAGAAAAGTACCATCCTTCAAAAAATGAAAAATGTGTGAATACCATTCATCCAAATGCAAGCTGAAACAATCAGAAGTAATCTTATCAGAAATTGGAGGGCTTTTAAGAGTTTGTATTGTAAATTGGAAATTTTCAGCATTGTTCTCGAGACAAACCAAGGATGCCACACTTGCCATAGCATCTGCGTACTGATTATCTTTCCTTGGTAATGTCTCGATTGTGTAAGAGGAAAATTGTAAAAGGACATCAAGAGCTGGTTGGAAATAATTGTCTGAAGGAAATTGCTACTCAAATTATGTATTGTCTTTGATGTCACACAATGTCATAGTCTGCAACATTCAATTCCTACCGAGCTCAGTCGGTCTGCCAGACAGGAAGATTAGTGCTTACCGAGTCCACTCAGTTATCAAAGGAAATTCAGCATTTACCAAGTTCAGTCGGTCATCAAAGGAAATTCAGCATTTACCGAGTTCAGTCAGTCATCAAAGGAAATTGAGCATTTATTGAGTTCAGTCGGTTGTCAAAGGAAATTCAGTGTTTACCGAGTTCAGTCGGTTATCGAAGGATTGTCGGTGTTTACCGAGTTCCCTCGGTCTCCGAAAGATTGTAGAAAGTTATGGTCACCGAGCACTGTCGGCCCTTGAAGGATTTTTGCAAATAGAGTTTTCTTAATTCAGCCGACTATTATACTAAATAATGTCGATTTGACAAATCTAAAATCATATAAATAAAAGGTCAAATGTGAAAAATAAAAAAAAACATAGTAGAAGATTTACAGAAGAAAGACAGGAAAGGTGTGTGCAAATTTGTGAAGGATGTTCACATATCCTTAAGGTATAGCAGAGATTTATTCGATTAGGAAGGATCACACTTATGCAGAACAGAGATCTATAATCAGCAAGGCAGTTGCATTATTATACAGGTCATTTTCATTGTTACCTTCTTATCATTGTAACAGTGAATTCTAAATCTCTTAACCAAGTTGGTTTAACAACCATATTGTAAATCCTCTAACAAGGTGACAATTCCATTGAATTGTTTTCAAGACCTCTTACCAGGCCACTCCTAGTAGGGTGATTAAATCCTCTAAAAAGGTCACACCTAACAGTGTGTTTTGTAACCTTTTACCAGGTTGGCTTCTAACCGAGCATCACTTCAGAAAAGTGAAAAATTAGTATCTAGATACATTTGTGGTTTTTCCCATATTGGGTTTCCACGTTAAATCTTGTGTCTCTTGTGTTCTTAATTGCTATCTTAATCATACACTAGTGCTGATGAATATCTAAAAGATAATTTTGCTAATACTTTCTGCATCTTCAAAGTTACTGCAATCTATTTACCAAGTGCTAAAACAGATAACATTTTTAAGATATCCTAAAGGATCTGGAAAGAAATAATTGTGAAGTGTTTTATGGTTGACTGATTCACCCCCCCCCCCCTCTCAGTCACTTCATCCATATTCCATCAATTGGTATCAGAGCTTTTGGTGCTTGCAGGAAAGGTTTCAAGGACTTAAGCTAAAGATCAGGATGTCTTACAAAAGGGAAATTCCAAAGCTCAACAAAGATAACTTTTCAGCATGGCAAGGTCTCATGCGACTTCATCTGGCTTCCATTGGTGATTCAGGATGCAAATACATTGATTAAGAATACACAATTCCTAATGGCGCATTAACTGTTGAAGACATTGCAGATAAAAAGACTCATAACACCATGATGATAGACATTGCATCTGCTCTCAGCTATGAAGAATTTGATGATATTAAAGAATGCACTACTGCATATGAAACGTGGATGGCACTGAAGAAAATATATGGTGGTGATGTAAATGTGAAAAGAGCCAAAGCATAAAGCCTAAGAGGACAGTTTGACAAGATGAATATGAAGGAAGATGAAAACATTGCAAAATATGTTGAAAGAATCAAAGCAAGTGTAAGTGCAATTAGAGCTTCTGGAGGAACAATCTTAGATGAAACTGTTATAAGTAAGGTACTCAGAACATTACTCCCTATCTATGCAATAAGAGTATCAGCTATTCAAGAAAGAAGATGTGAAACAAACCACAATATAACTTTGAATGCTTTAGTTGGAAGATTGACAGCCTTTGAATTAGACAACTATGACAACTATGTTCCTAGTTCCAAAAATATTGAATCAGCATTTGAGGCCAAGGTTTCACTAAAGAAGAACAAGAAAATTAAAGAACTTTAGTCAGAAAGTGAAGAAGTATTAGAAGAAAGTTCTGATAGTGATCTTGAAATTGTAGAAGCATTACTTGCAAAGAAGTACTCTAGAGGGAAAGGTAAATATAAAGGTAAAACTCCTTTAATCTATTTTTCATGTGAAGAAATTGGACATATTGTAGCTAGGTGCCCAAACAAGCAAGTCAAGGAAGAGAAGAGAAGTCACAAGTACTATGGCAAAAAGAATTTCAAATCATTCAAGGATAAAGGTAAGAAAACATGTTTTATGGCTAAAGATTCTGATGATAGTGAAGAAGAAATTGTCTTTATTGCTATAAAAGATGAATCTGATGATGATGAAGATAAGATGGCACTTATTTCTCATATAAGAAAAGATGATATATGGATAATAGACAGTGGATGTTCACACCACATGACTAGTGACAAGACAAAATTTGAATATCTAGAAGACTGTGATAGTGGTAATGTAAGATTTGGAAACAATGAACCTTGTTGTATAAAAGGAAAAGGAATAATCTCATTAACCAAAGAACTCATATGTGATAATGCTTATTGGGTTAAAGGACTAAAACATAATCTTCTAAGTGTAGCATAGCTAATCAACACTGGTTTCAAGGTTGAATTCATGAATGGTCAAGCAAGACTGCTGGATGAAAAAGGAAAACTCATTGGATCAGGTATACAAACAAAAGGTAACTTATTTTATCTTGATCTCAATGAATATTCATGCTTTATTGCTCAAATTGAAGAAAGTTGGCTATGGCACAAAAGGTTATGTCATGTGAATTTTGATAACATGATAAAAATAAGCAAATTCAAGAAGGTAAGAGGCATTCCTACTTTGAAGAAACCTGATACTGGTCTATGTAAGAATTGTTAGATTGGTAAAATGAGTAAAACTAGTTTCAAGAGTAAGAACTATCAGTCTAAAGAAATTTTGGAAATTGTGCATACTGATTTATGTGGACCTATTGGAATACAAAGCTATATTGGAGATAAATTCTTTATTCTCTTTGTTGATGATTATTCTAGAATGATGACTGTTATGTATTTAAGAGAAAAATCAGAAGCATTTGAAAAGTTCAAATGGTACTTAGCAAGAGTGGAAAAGGAAACATGGAAAAGATTGAAATGCTTAAGATCAGACAGAGGTGGTGAATTCATCTCCCATGATTTTAACAACTTTTGCATTAAAAGAGGAATCAAAAGACAGGTATCAGCTCCTAGAACTCCTGAGCAGAATGGAATAGCAGAAAGAAGAAACATATCTATTATGGATTGTGCAAGGACTCCAATGATAGAAAAGAACATCGCTATAAAGTACTGGAAGGAAGCTATCAGCACTGCAGTTCATACCTTGAACCGAGTACAATTGAAGAAAGACACATTCAAAACTCCTTATGAATTATGGTATGGGTATAAACCCAATGTAAGTTACATGAAAATATTTGGTAGCAAGTGTTATATCTTAAAAGAATCCAGAAGAAATAAATTTGATGTGAAAAGTGATGAAGGAATATTCCTAAGATATTCTAGCAAAAGCAAGGCATACAAATGTCTGAACTTATCTACTCACAAAGTCATAGAAAGTATACATGTAAAATTTGATGAGTTTGTAGAAAAGACTGAAGAAGAAAGCAAAACGGAACCTGAGAACTACAGAAGATTCGTTTACATTGAACTTGAAACATTGGCAGACACAACTATCAATAAGGAAACTATATCTACCGAGCCAAGCATAGTTACCGAGTCACAAACTGAGTCACATGAAGAAGTTCAAACTGAGTCATAGGAAGAAATTCAGACTGAGTCTCAGCCTGAAGTTACCGAGCAAATATCTACCGAGCCCGAGCAACCTGAAGAAGAGATCCTAGAAGACAACATCATGAATCATTCAAAAAGCAAGGAACCTATATTAGCCAAATATGTCAGAAGACATCATATACCAGATCAAATTATTGGAAACAAATCAGATGGTACTATGACAAGAAGCAAGCTAAAAGGTACATGTCTTCTTACTGACTTTGAACCTAGAAATATCAAAGATGCATTGGAAAATGAAAGTTGGATTGAAGCAATGAATGAAGAATTAGAAAAAATACAAAAGAACAAAACATGGACTCTTGTACCTAGACCTAAAGATAAGAATGTAATTGGAAAAAATGGGTATTCAGGAATAAGCTAAATGAAGATGGTCAAGTATCTAGAAACAAAGCTAGACTGGTATGTAAAGGTTATTCTCAAGAAGAAGGTATAGATTATGGAGAAAATTTTGCTCCTGTTGCAAGATTAGAAGGTGTAAGAACTCTACTTGCTTATGCAGCACACAAAGGATTTAAGGTATATTAGATGGATATAAAATCTGCATTTCTCAATGGAATTCTTGATGAAGAAGTCTACATTGAACAACCTGAAGGTTTTGTTGATCGAGATAAAAAGGACATGGTCTGCAAGTTACACAAAGCATTGTATGGTTTGAAACAAGCTCCTAGAGCATGGTATGAAAGACTCCATAACTATTTGATTCAGATTAATTTCGAAAGAGCCAATGATAATAGCAATCTGTATATTAAAGAAGGGCCGGATGACAAAATTGTATTGGCAAAAATATTTGTAGATGATACTATATTTACAGGGAATGAGGATCAGTGCAAAGAATTTTCAGAGCAAATGAACAAAGAATTTGAAATGTCTATGTTTGGTTTAATAAAATTCTTTGTTGGTCTTCAAATTCAGCAAAGCAAGAATGGTATATAAATTACTCAATCCAAATACATTAAGGAAATACTTAAGAAGTTTGGTATGGAAGATTCAAAACCAGTTGGTACACCCATGTGTACTAGACTGAAACTTACCAAAAATGATGATTCAAAAGAAGTTGATCAGACCCTATACCGATCTATGATTGGAAAATTGCAGTATGTAGTACATACAAGACCTGATATTGCCTTAGCAGTCGGTATAGTAGCTAGATTCTCAGCAAAACCTAAGGAAAATCATATGATGGCAATCAAAAGAATCTTAAGATAATTAAGAGGAACTGAAGAATATGGTTTGTGGTATAAATTTGGAGGCAATCTAGACTTAAAAGTATTTACTGATGCTGATTGGGCAGGGAACATTGATGATAGAAAAAGCGCAAGTGGTGGAGCTTTTTTCTTGGAAAAGGACTGGTATCCTGGACTAGTAAAAAGCAAAATTGCACATCTCAATCCACAGCTAAAGCAGAATATGTTGCTGCTGTAGTAAACTGTTCAAATATTGTTTGGTTTAAACAGTTATTAGAAGTTATGAAGGTTGAAATCAAAGAACCAGTTGTTATATTTTGTGACAATACCAGTGCAATAAACATTTCAAAGAATCCAGTGATGCATTCCAAAACCAAGCACATTGCTATTAAATACCACTTTGTCAGAGAACTGGTGCAGGACAAGGAAATCAGATTAGAATATATTCGTACAAAAGAACAGATTGCAGACATTTTTACCAAACCATTACCTAAGGATGCATTTGTGTATCTAAGAGGTAAGTTAGGGGTCATTCCCCTATCTGAGGCTCACTAAATACAGTTTTAGTGATACATCAACTAGAACATGATTGAAAATCAACCAGTTGATGTAGCATATTCAAGGAATCATTGCATATGAATCAGTACTTGAGGTACATTAATTTACATCGGTAATATGTGAATTGTCTTTGGCATGTGTTGTCAAAGAGCGAGTGTTTGCTATGAGCTATGTCTTTGCTATTACTTCAAGAAAATTTTCAATAGTCAGAAGGAAGAATTTTTCAGGATAAAGGAAGTTTGCTGACAGAGGGAGATTTGAATCTGAACCGAGCTAACTCTTTCAAATTTCTTATGCTATGACATATTGTGTTGCCATCAATGCCAAAGAGGGAGATTGTTGGAAACAATTGTCTGAAAGAAATTGCTACTCAAATTATGTATTGTCTTTGATGTCAGACAATGTCATAGTCCACAACATTCAGTTCCTACCGAGCTCAGTCGGTCCGCCAGACAATAAGATTAGTGCTTACCGAGTCCACTCGGTTATCAAAGGAAATTCAGCATTTACCGAGTTCAGTCGGTCATCAAAGAAAATTCAGCATTTACCGAGTTCAGTCGGTCATCAAAGGAAATTTAGCATTTATCGAGTTCAGTCGATCGTCAAAGGAAATTCAGTGTTTACCAAGTTCAGTCGGTTATCGAAGGATTGTCAGTGTTTACCGAGTTCCCTCGGTCTCTGAAAGATTGTAGAAAGTTATGGCCACTGAGCACTGTCGACCCTTGAAAGATTTTTGCAAATAGAGTTTGCTTAATTCAGTCGACTGTTATACTAAATAATGTCAATTTGACAAATCTAAAATCATATAAATAAAAGGTCAAATGTGAAAAATTAAAAAAAACATAGTAGAAGATTTACAGAAGAAAGACAGGAAAGGTGTGTGCAAATTTGTGAAGGATGTTCAGATATCCTTAAGGTGCAGCAGAGATTTATTCAATCAGGAAGGATCACACTTATGTAGAATAGAGATCTATAATCAGGAAGGCAGTTGCATTATTATAAAGGTCATTTTCATTGTTACCTTCTTATCATTGTAACAGTGAATTCTAAATCTCTTAACCAAGTTGGTTTAACAACCATATTGTAAATCCTCTAACAAGGTGACAATTCCATTGAATTGTTTTCAAGACCTCTTACCAGGCCACTCCTAGTAGAGTGATTAAATCCTCTAACAAGGTCACACCTAACAGTGTGTTTTTTAACCTTTTACCGGGTTGGCTTCTAACTGGGCATCACTTCAGAAAAGTGAAAAATCAGTATCTAGATACATTGGTGGTTTTTCCCATATTGGGTTTCCACGTTAAATCTTGTGTCTCTTGTGTTCTTAATTGCTATCTTAATCATACACTAGTGCTGATGAATATCTAAAAGATAATTTTGCTAATACTTTCTGCATCTTCAAAGTTACTACAATCTATTTATCGAGTGCTAAAACAGATAACATTTGTAAGATATCCTAAGGGATCTGGAAAGAAATAATTGTGAAGTGTTTTATGGTTGACTGATTGACCCCCCCCCCTCTCAGTCACTTCATCCATATTCCATCAGAGCTAAGTCTCTATACTGTGTCATTCTATTATTTTTAGTCTGATATCCACCTTTAATTTGTTCAACTATCAATTGTGAATCTCCATATATATGTAAATGTTTGATATTGAGAGATGAAGCAGCTCATAGGCTAGCTATAAGAGCTTCATATTCCACAATGTTATTAGTACAAGGAAAGGTCAATTTATATGATAAAGGGATTTGTTTCTTTGTAGGGGGAACCAAAATGATACCCACATGAGATCCTATCTTACACTTAGACCCATCAAAATATAATTCCCAAATATCATCCTGTTGAATAGCTAAAATATTGTCATTAGGAAATTCAATAGGAGTAGAACCTTCAACAGAGTGAGGACAAGGAGCTTTAGCTAAATGATCAATCAACACTTTTCCCTTAATTGATTTTTGAAGAATAAAATTAAGGTCAAATTCAGTAAGTAACATTACCCATTTTTCCAAGTGGCCTGAGAGATCAGTTTACGAGAAAAGATGTTCTAAGGGATCAAATTTGACAATCACATTAACTTCAGTATTTATGACATAATGCCTAAGTTTTTACATGCATAAACCACCACTAAAAATTGTCTTTCTAGAGGTGTGTATCTTGTTTCATAATCCAATAAAGTTTGACTGATGTAATATATAGGTCTTTCATTACCATTGTTATCAATTTGAGCTAATAATGCACTCACAGCTTGTTGGGTTGCTGAAGTGTATAATTGAAATGGTTTATCAAATTGAGCAGGCTGCAAGATAGGAGGATTTGCAAGATACTCCTTAAATTGCACACAAGTCTATTTACAGTCCTCATTCCAAGAGAAAGTGGCATCCTTTCTAAGCAAGGAAGTAAAAGGGATTGTTTGGTCTACCAAGTTAGAAATAAAGCGATGGATAGCTTATATCTTTCCTTGCAAACTTCGTAATTGAGAAATATTTTTAGGAGGAGGCATATTAACAATAGCGTCAATCTTTTCAGTATCTACCTTGATGCCTCGCTTAGAGATTATAAATCCTAATAATTTACCAGAATCAACTCCAAAGACACACTTCTTAGGATTCAATCTCATATTATAACTTTGAATTCTTTCAAATATCTATCGTAAAATAGTAACATGATCTTCTCTTTGTATGGATTTTGCCAAGATGTCATCCACATAATCTTTAAGAATCTTATGGATGTAATCATGAAAAATCAAATTCATAGCCCGTTGATAGGTTGCTCCTATATTTTTTAATCCAAAGAGCATCATGACCCAACAAAAGGTTCTCCAAGGTGTTATAAATGTAGTTTTAAATTGATCTTTATGAGGGATAAAATTTTGATTATATCCTGAAAAGCCATCCATAAAGGATAACAAAGCATGGCCCACTATGGAATCCACAATCATATCGATATTAGGTAGCGGGAAATCATCTTTCAAGGATGCCTTATTTAAATCTCAAAAATCAATGCACATCCTTATCTTATTTTCTTCTTTTGACATAGGCACAATGTTTGAAATCTAATCGGAATAATCAATAGAATAGATAAATCTAGAATCCAATAGTTTTTCAATTTCACCTTTAACTAACAAAGCAATTTATGGATTCATCTTTTGAATTTTTTGTTTTACAGGTTTCATATTTGGTTTTAGAACAATGTTATGAGCCACTATCTTAGAATCTATACCCGGCATATCAGAGTATGTCCAAGAAAAAATATCCTTAAATTTGAGAAAAAGGGACACCAACTGATCACGTTCATCCTGATTCAAACATTTCCCAATTTTTATCAACCTTTAAGAGTTATTTTCATCCATTTGAATATCAATAGTCTTAGTGATTAATAAATCACTTCTTATCAAAGAATCCATCAGTAAAGGAGAAATATCTTGTTCTTCATGTTCTCCAAAATAAGCATCAGTTTTTAAACAAAAAGGCTTTCCTCGCTTATGATGAAACTTAGGTAAGTCCTCATAAACCCCTAAATATTCCATTAAAGCATCTTCTTTAGGGAAGATATCCAAAGAGGGTTGTTGATTAAGATCAAGAAGCAATGGGTTAACCAACTTCAACTGTCCACTACTATGATGCCCAAAATTTCAAACAAATTTAAGAATAGGTTGACTTACATGGTACACCGTTAACATTAATCAACCATGTCCTCTTAGTCAACCTTTGAGATCTCTAGTTGACGAATGATAATTTTGATCGTCATGAAGATGGACGTACTTAACCTTAATTAATATTCCTCTAGCATCCTTTATAGACAACATTGTCGAGGTTGTTCACCTGATTCATTGTAACCTCGTCGTTGAACTCATTAACCCGCATCATGATCGTAGGAACTTTATCACTTTTAAAAAAATTTGTTGGTTGTGTTTTGACACAACTTTTGGGCATCACAACTACAAATATGATTAACATTAAGAGGAAAAGAAGAAGGTTGTCGGTAAGGATTAAATCCTAATCCATACATATGGTCATAGATTTCATTATCCAAGGGTACTTGTATACCTTGTTCATATTTACCACATCCTTTCCCATTGAATCCTGATTTCTTAAGCAAATGATAACCAAGACCATATCGATCAGTCATATCAGAAGAAGTCCAAGGAGTAGCATATGTCACAATATCATAACATTTAGGCTTTATAGTATCAAGTATTTCATTACATGAAGCAGCAACAAAATTAATTTTTAATTCTTTAGATAATGGAGAAGAAATAAAAACCTTTTTCTCAAATTCATTATGTTGCTTCATAAAGTCTAAATCAAAGACCTTATATTCACCAATAAATGTGGGATTAAAATCCAATGTGCCCCAATCATCTTCAGTCAAGGAAGAGGAAGAAGGTGGATCTTCTTATTGTTGAATTTTAGGTTGTTTTATCTCAGATTGTTGTATTGGAAATTATTTTTCAATCTCTTTACAAGGTTGAATAGGTTCAGAGATTTTAGCATATTTTGTGTTTAAGCAAGGATTCAGAGCATCATCTGCATGTAATGTATACATTAGATTGTTATAGATGAATCAAACCTTGCGATAGAGAGTAGAAGGAACTGCATGCATAGTATGTAACCACGGTCTTCCTAAAAGAAGGTTATAGTTAAGTGGTCCAGGAATAACATGAATAGGAGTATGTAGAATAGCTGGACCTACCTTAACAGGTAAGGTAATAATACCCAAAGTTCTTTTCACAATATTATCATATCTGCGTATAGGAACATTATCAAGTTGAATGGTAGATAATTTAGCCTTAATTGCTTTGAGCATGTCCATGCTACAAACATTAAGTCCAGATCCATTATCAATTAAGGTTCTTCAAATGATGCTTTTATTAATAGAGACAACCACCATAAGAGCATCATATTGATTATGCACCTCTAATGAGGGTAAATCATCATAAAAAAGCACAATAGAAGGTACAAAAGGCATAACATGCATACAATCCAAAATCGAATGAATGTTTTCTTGATTAGGAGGTGTAGCAGGAAGAGTGGATAAAGCCTTTTGCAAAGCCTCATAATATGTCAGGGATGTTTCAAGTAATTCCCATAGAGATATTTTGGCAGGAGTAGCACATAATTGATCAACTAAGTTGTACTCCTTAAAGGTAGAAGGATACCTAGGTTCTTGGGGAAGTGTAGGTTGAGAAGGAGGTAAAGAAACTTGAACAGTAGGCTGAGGATTATTCCGTGTGAGATAAGCATGTGAAATGGAATCAGTGTTATCAAAGAAATCTAAGGGATCTCTAGGTTTACCCTTAACTGTTATAGGAGGACATCCTTTTACTATCATCAAGGGTTTAGGAAATATCATTTTTGGTTTATCAATATTGCAAATAGTGGGACATGAAGGTAACCATGCACACACCCTATTGTAAAGGTCAATTGGAGAGGTTGGGTCAATTGTTTGCAGAAATATAGTGGCAGCTCATCCTTCTTGGGCCACCTGTGATGCGAGGCCAACCATCAAGGATATATGAAGGGTCCCACAAGATCATCCTCACATCTCATCACCATATATCCTCTCACCTTCCATTTTCATCCTCACTACCATGTTCCTCATTAGGGATTCTATCCTCTTGTATAATAAAAGCATCATCAAAGAACTCAAAACAAGAATCATACATGTTGAGTACAAAGAAATTACTAAAAGCATGAAAAATAGAAATATTTTTGTATTTTTGAAAGATAAATGCAAGAAAGAAATCTACAAGATTTAAATCTAACACCATAAAAGAAAGAGTTGTCATCGTCAGGTTCACCAAAATGAATAAGGTGAAAATGGAAGCATAGTAACACACATAACATTCTTCACCTATTCATTTAGAAAGGATGTTTAGAAGTTGTAATAGCATAAATAGATCTGAAAATGCTCAGAAATTAATTAGATCAAAGTACATACCTCATCATGATAATAATATAGAAATACCTATTTTTTGAAGTCGGTATGAAGTTTCAGAAGATTCCGTCAACCAATCTAGACTGGAAATGTCTAGGCGGACAAAACCTAGAAATCTTTTCCTCAGATTCACTCAGGTTGACTTTGACCTTTTAAAAGGTCAAA
Organism: Chamaecyparis obtusa; assembly: GCA_027943335.1. Classification (NCBI taxonomy): domain Eukaryota; kingdom Viridiplantae; phylum Streptophyta; class Pinopsida; order Cupressales; family Cupressaceae; genus Chamaecyparis; species Chamaecyparis obtusa. Next base: position 40,413 of record BSBK01013268.1, read on the forward strand.
GACCACATTTTTATTCTGAAGTCCAATTCCAATTCTGTTCGTAGATCCTAAATTTTTAGTGAAAAGGGTACTCCAATCTGTCCTCTGATTCTCAAAACAACACCTACAAATATTTGAAAAAGGGGTTTTTGGGGTGGATATATAGGGTTTTGCCTTAGTCAAACCCACATTTTGGTGATTCCCACCTCCACGAATAGCCGATTGAAATAGTATGTGTGTGTGTATATTGAAAGTGTAAAGCTAAGATCTAATCCTCTAGATTAAAACCCTAGCATGAATATGTATGAAATAACAAAGCATAGATTTGAATGTGATAGAAAATCATACCAAGCCCCCAAGGCTAAAGTACTTCTACCATTCTCACAATCCGTAGTTGTTACTCGATGTTTGAATGCTTGAAATGTTGATGATGATAGATCAAGGAAGAATGATTCTCTCTTGCTCCAAATATGAATGATTGGAGATGCTTGAAGACTTGACATGCTTTCTTGAACACCTTGAGAACTTGAGAGCTTGATTGCTTGAGATGAGATGTGAAAATGAGAGAGGAAGGCCTCCTTTTATGGTGAATTAGGTCACACTCCTCTAGAAGGGCCACCTTGGAGAATTAAATCTCAATTAGGTCCTAACCTTTAGAGAATGGATCTAAATTAAATGTAATTAAAGGATTTACCATTTCAAAGCCCAAAATAGCTAACCCGGAGGCAGGAAATTAATAATCCCGAAAGCTGAATTAGCGGGAATTAAAAATTTGAAATCCTGACAGGATGAGGTCAAGGTCAAGGTTGACCCTGACCTAGTCAGGGTTGAGGTCGACCTTGACTATGAACCCTAACTTTTTCCAGGATGTAGTTTAAAGGCCCCGAGAATGCCCAAAAACATAGAAATGAAGTCTGATGAGAATAGAATGTTTGTAATAGATAAAAGATCATGTGATTGACATGATGAAGGCTAGGAGGACCCATTTCTATATCCTACCTAGAAATTAGAGTCATAGAAGAGGGGAATTAAGTAGAATCCTCAGAATCCTAACCCTAATTTCACCCAAGGCACACAAATGCATCCTATATGTAGGCTTATCATGATAAATGCACTGAAAGAGGGTGCTAAACCTATCCGAATGGAAGTACTTCCATTTTAAGACAATACAGTCCCAAAATTTTCTATGTGGCATTGCCTAAGTCAATCCTAATGATGTGTCATTCTCATTTGGTGTGAAATGTGTCTTGCACAATTCAACCACATCATGTGCATTTTTTATATGGACTCCCTTATAATTCATTTGATACTTTCCTATAGAATGTTTGATGCAACCTCTGGTACCATCATGTTCACCTTTTCCAATTCCACTCTCAAAGAAACTCCAAACATGTGGTATGTTTTCATTACGATGATATCTACATAGTGCATAAAATGGTCTCGATGATTTGAATTGTGTAGCACATCCATCTGACCAAACATAATGTTTATCAATTTTTATACCTCTTTCTTTCAAATTTTCAAAAAACATCTTGAAGCAGTGTTCTACATAATGAATGTCATGCTCTCTATCATCACTTATACAAAAATGATATTCCTTCTTGATGGCCCATGCTTCAAATGTTCTTTGAATACCATGCAAATCTAATTGTTCATGTCGATAACACACATGTACCATAATAGTAATTTTCTCTGAAAAATAGTATTCTGATTGAATTAACTTTTGATGAACAAATGAATATTTTTATGCAAAATCAACAACTGATACAATTGTTCCAAGTGGGAAATTGTCTCTCAGTGTTGGAATTGTTGTGCTTGCCACTTTGCAAAAAAAGCATGTGATGAATGTACCTAGTTGAATCAAATTTTTTAATTTTTCCATAAATAATCCAACATTTATCTGCTCTTCAACATATTCTAACCTTTTGGATTCTTTCCCAAATTTTTCTTCATTCTTTACATATTTGTAACTCTTGCAATTTACCATCTTTGTTATATCAATATTTTCATTTTTGAAAGGAAAAAGAGACAAATCAGCACAGGTTGGACATATTCCTTTTATGGAAATTTTTTGTCTAGATACATCATCTCTTTTGTCACATAAAATGGATGAGATGAACTCACTTCATCTAGTAGGAGGAACATTTTCAAAACCATAAGTGTCTTCTACAAACCTTTGAAAAACTTGATAGTGGAGATCAAATTCAATATGATAACGACAACAACAAGTTTCAAACACTTTGTTTGTCCTGATATAATATGGCTTCAATCTTTCCAACAATGTTTTCCCAATCTTTATATTAGGATTTGAACTACAAAATGACACAAACATTTCATGTTGTGTTGTTTTCAACTAATGTTTTGTATGATATTCATATTGATTAGCTAAAATTCTATGTCTGATAACATCTCTACTATTTGATGAAGGATGTGTAGTATTATTCCAAAATAATGTGACCAAATTTTTTATTCCTTCATCAATCCTATCAGAACGAGGATCTCTACACATGATTTCCCAATTTCCTTCCAAGGTGCTATAATCCAAAAATATTCTTTTATTAACATATCGTGATATTATTTTCCTATTAAAACCAAACTGAGTTGAAACTGAAGATATCTATCTTTTTCATCCCATAGTGTTACCTACAATGGATGTCAACATAACTTTTCTTGTAATGGTCTTATCTTTAGTTCAAGATCGCTTCCCTAGCTGGTGCAAACATTTCCTAAGATTTTCAATCATATCAATTTGCATGTCAACAAATTTTCTCTTCTTTGATGTTGTGTCTATACCCAATAATTTTAATGCCCCTTCAAACTTTTTGTTTATAAGTACAAGTGAAAGCAATTGAGCTTGTTCAAGTGTTTCAAAATTATCAAATTTAACTAATATTTCTCTTGCTATCATATTCATTGATCTCTTCTTAGCAATACTTAAGGGTTGAACATTAGCAAGTGATCTCAAATTCTCCACATCCATTGTATGCAAATGATCTAAGTTTCTATAATTAATATTTCTCTTTACTGTTTGAGCTAAATTTAAAAGTTCATCCATAACAGTAAGAGCATGTGATCTTGACCCTTCTCCAACATCAATTGTTTGAGCTTTTGTAGGGACTAATCCTGACCCTTCTTTAATGTGCAATTCTTTGACTTGACTTGACCCTCCTACTTCAGCTTGCCTTCCAACTTCTTTAGTTTAATGATAATATGTCAATGTAGCTTCACAATTTCTTTGTTTAGTAACAGGTGACCTTTTTCTAGAAGATTTACTTTGTCTTCCATTCTTGTTCCCCATTTCTTTGAGCTCAAAAAAATGTCTTCCACAAGATCATCAATAAAAATTCTCTTCTTCAAAAAATACTAAATAATCTAATATTTCTCCTCTCCAAAATTATGCCTTTGAAAACATAGTAATAGCAATCCTCCTCCAAAAATGCCTTCAATAATAGAAAATGTGAATATATTAATTGCAATTTGGTATAAAATAGAAACAAAATGTTTTAGTTTTATACCATTCTAAATTCTTTTTACAAAATAAACTCACTAGTCAACTTCACTCGAAGTACCTACTTCACACGAAGTACCCAGACAAAAAATCTGGCAGGGTGTTTTTTGCCAGGCTTTTCACTTGGGAGGCTTTGTGCGAAGGGTCTTCACACAAAGACCCTCGAGGGTCTTCATGCGAAGTGGGTCTTCACGCAAAGACCCATAAACTAAAATTTTTCCCTCAGAAAATAAGTGAACTTCAAGAAAATGGTCTTTCGAGGCCTAGAACAAGGACCAACCAAGATGGTTTTTTCAAACATGTGATGTCAAACGATGCTATTCGGAAAAATATTTCTAATGAATATAATTTTAATACATATTGAGTTCATTATCACTTTTAAATATTAATTTAACTAAACATAGGTGGTTTCATCATTCAACAACCTGTCTCTTCAAGACTTCAGGAAAAATAGTAAATTATAAAAAAAATTATAAAAAATATGTTGGAAAAATGTATTTGTGTTACCTTTCTATGAAAAAAAGAAAAAATAAATTTTGATACACACAGATCAAGTTAGAGTGATCCAAGTGACCTTATGTCTAAATTAAAGTTATTGTCACTTTAGAACTTAATAAACTATGAAATATTGACTCAAAATGAATAAAGCCAATTGCATCCTTTAGATATTGAAGTTACAAATATAATCTCAAAATAATTACATCGTTATCATATTTTAAAAAGAAAATTATGTTGATCCAAGTGACGGTAACTCCTTCAAAACATAGTTTTTTCATGCAAACCGCTTTTCGAAGGAGAAGGAAAAATGAATTTAAATGAATTTATATTTTTTTTAAAATAATATTTAGAAAATAGAAATAAAATTCTAAAAGACTCTAGTTTACATCATCTTCAAATTCCTAATAGTTTTGTGGCAATAGCTGTTTGAAAGTGAAGTTTTTTCTCAGAATGTTGATCTCTATGTTAAAGTTTGCCAAAAAGTGGGACTCACTATTGTGTGACTACCCTAGTACAAGAGACAAACCATAAATAACCCATAATAATATTTGGGAAACCTTACAACTAGACCCAAAGATTAAACAAAACAGGTTGGGAAGAAATACCATAGAGGTCTCTTTCAAACATGTAAAAGAATGCCACTTAAAACACATAGCCTATAATAATTGACTTATAGCACACACACACAACCAATAACTCACACCAATATTTATCTTGGACTAAATCTGAGAGAGGGCCAACACACTCATCTCCAAAATTCTCTAGGAATCTCAATAAATATATCCATTTGAAATTATAGCAAATAACTCTCATCCTCAATAGGATATTTTGCGTTAACATCTGGAGTGGCCCCATAATACAAAATGTACACCAAAACAAGAACACCATATCTTTCAACCTTATCCAACTAGAATGGAGGCATGCATTGGTGAATTTTATATCTTGAACCACCTCAATAGGATCAACAGTAGTATAAAATACCAATCCAAGCCAAAAAATATCCTTACTCGCAAGTTATGGAAACATCTTATATCATGATTCATCCAACTCTAAGGAAAGACCCCAATAAAATTTGCTTCTAAGACCACTTCCATAGGATTGTAAGCCACAAAAATTCCCAACATAATCTCCTGCAATAACCAAGAAAAAAATCAAAATGTAGGTGAAAGATTGTATTAGATCCTCCAAGAAAGATCACTTCCTTTATAGGATTAGGATGAGGAGGATCAAGAAGAATGGAAATAAAATATTCTTTATCACAACCGAATGTGGGGGAGTCAACAAAGATAGTCTTTAGAAACAAGCAACACCAATGGTCCCTCACCAAATTGACAAGAGGAATCTCCTTTATAGGAGGATCAGGGGTGCGGACTATGATCATATATGCCACTCTAGAGAAAGCCATAATAAGAATAGAGGATGCCCCAACTTTCAAAAATAAAAAGGAAGGGATAGATCCCTTCTTTTAAATGATGGCATAACTAAACTATCCCTCACAAAATCTACAATAGGATTAAAGCTAGCAAAGGAATCTCTATCCTCAAAAGGTCGATGAGAGGAAGGAGATAAGCCAGGATTCACCACCAAACAACACCTATCTGGAGAGGAGATCCAAGAAAAATAAATATTCATACCCAACCCAACCAAAGAAATAGCCCCAAAAATAACTTTGAAAATGAAGATGCTCCTAAAACCACTACTCACAGACATCACACAAAAGTGTAGCACTCCTAAGTAAGAAATCAATAGAAAATGGGGCCCAAAACACTCAAAAGGACCAATGCCACAAACAACGTCTTCTCCAGTGGAAGAACGAAACTGTCCCCAATAAATAAAGAGCACACAAACAAAGAAGATGGACCTTAAATAGAATAAATGCTTGAAAGGATGCTAGACTCCACAAGTCTTCCCCATGCAGAGAAAGAGAAGGAAACATGGGCACCAAGCAAAGAAATCAACCTTACGTAGCCACCCAAGATCCAAAAGATGTGCAAAATGGCCTCCACATGAATAGGGCCATAGTGAGGGAAAGACACTACCATAGGCTAAATTAAAGATACATCACAAGCATAGAAATGAGTCTTGTGTAGATAGACTTTACATAAATACACCAAGAAATGCCAAAACAAAAACCAAAGGATCATCTTCATCATCATCTCCCTCCTCACCCTCCTCTACACCTTCATCTTTTTAAAATCCTTGACCATGTCCTTCCCCACTCTATCTATTTTCATCCTTTTTGGAATAGATTCCACAAGAGAATGTTGCAACATGGCTTGGTATAAATATTAAGATTTACATTATACAATGAGATACATGAATCAGATAATTTGTGTTGAATGGGAGAAGTTGCTGAGAAATAAAATAACTTTACTTTATAGAGAAGATATGGTCAACATATATACATGGTGCGAAAATTACAAAATAATCAATAGCTTGAAGTAGATTAGAGATGATAGAAATGAAGAAAAAGTTTCTAATCGGTTGGATATGCAAAATTTATCATGTGCCTTCTAATAAACTACTTTATTAACAAATGTTTAAAACATGAATTAGATTATTGTATAAAATGATTAAATCATAAATGAATTTTGGATATAAAAATTTACAAACAAATAGAAATACTATTTACAAATTCTTTACAATTTACTTATAAATAAAAGAAATTTTTTTTTAAAAAAATAGTTATCCACACACATTTATACTATCATCTATTTATAATCTAATACTCTCTGAAATAAATTTTAAAAATAAAAAAATACATGGCTTGATTCACAAAGATATAAATACATATCATTCTGTAGACACCTAAAAAATCTTTAGAAAATAAAGTATTTTTATTTTCTGAAAAATTCCTGATGACATCATCATTTATTGATTAATTAATTATTTAATTTATTTATTTATTTTTATGTCATTAAATCCCTTTATCTTAATTAAAAATATTTAATTAAGAAATCCCTCCCAAAAATGTTTAAATCTTATTTAAACATTATTCCCCTATTTATTAATTATTTAATTAATAAATTGACCAAAAATCCCAAAATAAATAATTTATTTATTTTTTGCCCAAAATTTAGCCAATTTCCTTAAAACCACTAACCTCTTCCAGAATCTTCTAATCCTTCTTTAAATTCGATTAAAGGCTAATCCCATCATTTTCTAACCCTAATCCCAACTCAAGAATATTTAATTAAGATTAAATATTAATCCTCAATTCCTAAATTACCCTAGGAAAACTCTAGACTCTTCTAGAACTTTCCTAATCCTTCCCTAAACCCATTTAGGGGAAATTACCTACTTTCCCTAAGCTAATCTAAGTCTCCTTTGACTCCTAGTCAAACCCTCCCCCTAATGAGCCTCAAATTCATTAAAGCCTTTGAGATAAATAAAACTTTATTTATTTCTTAAATTTCATATTTATCCTTAGAAAGCCTAGACTTTTCTAGAAAGTCTTTATCCTCATCCAAAGCCTAGACTCTTCTAGAAAGTTTTCATCCTTATCCCCTTGACTCAAGACCCTAACCTTACCCCAAACTCTGACTCATCCTCCTAACCCAAGCCCTTAGGAAATCCTATAAATACTCCCTCTTCTAAGAGAAATTCATTAGCTTAGTCTTTCATCTTCATGCATTTTTATCATGCTCTTTTACTTCTAGCTCTAGCATAATCATTCCTAATTGTTAGATTTATTTGTTTTCTTCAAGCTTTCTAACACATCATAGCTTAGCAATAATGGATTAACTTAGTTTACTTCATTGTTTTGCATAGCATATCATCATCATCACATCTTTATTTGGTTTAAAACAAATTTTAGCATAAACATCATGTAGCTTAATCTTCATTTCAGCATCATTTGGATCCTTGAGGCCTTAGGGGCAAATCAGGTGTTCTATACCTATTTTGTGTTATTTATAAGGTTTTCATGGATCTCAATCCATCTTAGTATGCATTAGAATATGCTCCAAGTGTTTAGAGAGCACACCCACATCCCTTAAGTAAGAGAAAATCAAACAGTGCTTGGGTGCACCTGTTTAAGCTCTATTTAAGGTGGCTTAGTTTAGAGTTTTATTTGTTTTGAATTGATTTCATGCTAGGTTAAGATCTAATGTTTGTTTGGCTTGAAGCTTTCAAAACAGGTATCCTCAAAAGCCTAGTCTACATTCTGGCATGCCCAGTGGGACCCACTTCACGGGTCTTTTGACAACGTCTCATCGATTTTAGAGTTTTTGCTAAATTTTGAAGCTTGAAGGTGGAGGGAGCTTGTGAAAATATTCTTCCTCTTCTTTTTCTTATCATTCTTCTATTCTGTCTACTCCTTCTACTTCTTAAGAGATTTTGGCATATTCTCCTCTTTAAAATCCATAACGAGGCACTTCCACGAAAAACCTTGTAAGTTTTGCATACGAACTCCATTTTTGGTGATTCAAAAAGCATTAGAAAGCTGGAGGAAAGAAATCTTGAATCAGGGGTGACAACAAAATCATTTCAGTTTGAGGTAAAAATAAAGAAAACAAAGTCATACACATCTTGTTTTAGTGCTCAAAATGAACCCCCAAATCATTCTTAAATGCATTAAAGACAAAAAATTTGCAAAAATATTTTAACAAATGAAACTAAATCAATCCAATCATTTGCATCCTTGCAACATCAAGGTTTTAGATGCATTCATGAAAAGTTAGGAACACTTCATTTTTGGAAACTTAAAAAGAACTTCAAGTTTCCATTTCAAAAGGTTCAAAATCAACACTAAGTGCACACAAAATTCTAAATCAAACTCAAAGCTCAATCAGGGATAAAATGAACTTCATTTGCAAATATTTTAAAGTTCTTTTAAAATATCATGCAAACTAAGAGTCCTAAATGGTTGCCAAAACTATCCTAAAAGCTTTGTTATTTGTTCCAAACAAATGTCTTGTTGCAAAATCTTGAATGTTTCCTAGGTTTTAAATGCATCAAAACAATCTAGGAATATCATTTTTGGGCTTAAAACATGCAAACTAGAACATAAAATCTTGAATGAAAATGAAATTCCAAAGAGTCATTTTTACTTTGAGTCAAAAAGAATCTTGAATGATCTAAATTGGAAAGAAAAGCATCCCTATTCCTTCCTCTTTGAATTTCAGTTCAAACAAACTCAATCTTGAATGATCTAAGGTTAAAACAAAGCACTTCAAAGTTCTAAATCAACACGATAATTCAATCTTGAATGCCCAAGTCAAAGCAACTGCAAACGCTCAAAAGTCTTTTGGAAAAAGAACAACTCAAAATCTAAACACTTGTGTCTTTAGTTATTCAAATTCAAACATCACTTAATCAATTTGGAAAAAAGAACAAACTTGCTTGACATGCATTTAGGATTTTTTCTTTTCTTGCAAGATCCTTGTTAAAGTAAGCAACATAGGACATTTTGGACTCAGACAAGTTCACTTTTTCTACTTTTAATGAGGCCTATCCTGGGGGAAAAGTGCTTCCTCCTTGGAGAATGACCTCAAACCGGTATCCCCCCCAGGCAGTATATAAATAAAGTGAAGGAAAAAAGTACTCACTTATATCTCCTAATCCACAGGTGTTTTCTACCAAATGCAAATGTCTGGGGATAGGTAAATATTCCTCCCCTAGCATTGTTGGCTAGGCTCTTAAGTGAGTCATAGGCAGTCAGCATAATCAGGTATCGAGACTCCATGAAACTATCAAAAACTTGATAAAATAGAGGCTACTCTATCTACATCTGAAAGTATCAAAATCCTTGTGCAAGGACTGATCCAAGGGGTTTACTAGATCACCTCAAGATTACTCACCATTTGTATCCCCTTATAGGGGTACCAAGCTATGGGCAAGCGATTTTGATACTCACCTTCCTTAGGTATATCTGTTTGAAGTGCTTGACAGTCAAAAACTCTATGAAAACATTGTTGAAATATACACTTTTCAAAGCTTTATCAGAGTCGGTTATCTTGTTTGTATCTCACAAGGTGGCTTTGTCCCTTGTGGAGATTGCTTTTCCAAAAATCTTTGTTGAAATCTATCCTTTTCCATTGGAAAACACCAAACTGATCTACAACTTGGTTCAAGATACTCGAAATAGCCATGTCAGTCCAAATCCTCCCAAAATCTAGAAAATCTCCAAAGCTTTCAGAATCTCAAATCATGGTCTTCCAATCATATTCAATCCAGTCTTGTCATCCTTTCCTCCTATCCTAGGTTAGCAAAGTCATCTTGGTCATCCCCCATCCCCTTGTTTGTCTTCCTCTAGAGTTAGTTTTCTTCCAATATTGAGCCAAATCCAATCCTAGTCTGATTCTGTCAATCATCCTAGTCTGAGTCTTAGTCTTCCAATCCATCTTCATCCTTCATCCTTATACAACTCATCCGCAAGTCAGCATGTCTCAAAACTATTATGATGAGTTTGGTTATTATGTCTCTCCCTTCAATCCATCCTATCCCAAAGATGATGAAATCCTTGTAGATCATGATGCATATTTTGAAAATCCTAGCAAGTTTGCTCCAAACATCCCCCAGCATCCAATCATTCCTCCAAACTATCCTATCATGCCTTCATGCTTATCCTCTAGCACTCCCTTTCATGTCCTCGGCAAGGCAAATCCACTATCTTATCCATCCACAACTTATCCCTATCTTAAACCTACACATCTTCCATGTGCATCCTTCATACCTCCATCTCCTGCTATGGTCATATCCCAATCACCACCATCCCCTCGAAACACTTCATGCTACTTCTCTTATCTAAAACCTCCCTCCACTTATCCTCCAAAACCCTTTCAAAACCAAACACCAAGTCTTCCAATCCCTTTCCCCAATCCTCCATCCTATCTCAATCCACCATCTTCTATTCCAAACCACATTTCCAAAAATCCCCTCCCACAAGAAGAGTGCATCCTTCAAACCACTTCATATCCCATACCTCAATCCATCACCTCTACCTCATCAACACCATCATCCCCTCAAGCAAGTTCAAAATCTTCCACCCCACCTTCATGGGAGGACCATCCAAGCTCCCCATCTTCTACACATTCTAATCCCTCACCTCCTATCCAAAAGTCTCCAAGGAGTTTCACAAGGAAGCCAATAAAAAATCCCACTCCTAAAGTTGAAGGGCTATGCCATCTCAAACCTTCATTTGAAGCCATCATTGATGAGGCCCATCCATCGCTCCCATCTATCATCTATCTTCCGTACATTGATCCTCTTCCATCTCCTAGCATCATTGAGTCCCTTCCATTTGAAGTTTTCATCCAATCCCCACCAATATCGCCTCCTCCTAGTATTATCCAAAGCATATCTAATGAGCCTCACTAGTTCACCCTTCTTCCTACCATCACAGCTATAGAATCTCCCATCCTTCCATCCACCCCATCTGAAGAGTCCATCCATGCATCCCCCAGCATTCTATCCACACAAATCCTACCATGTCAAGATCTTTCCCAAAAGCATGTTGAAATACTCACAGAAGAAAATCAAGATCCAATCCCTTCACTTCCCCCATCACATGTTCTATTACTTCCATCACCCCCAATCCAAAATCCTACAATCCCAATTCTTCGAATCCAAGATCTTACAATCCCTATTCCTCCATCTCAAGATCTATTACTATCTCCCAATCCCAGTCAAGATCCCATCCTCCCATCCTCTCCTCTTGAGGATCCTCCAATCCAAACTATCCAGCTGCTAGCACTCTATCCTCTTGGTCCACTTACATTTGTCATAGGTAGCCCACTTGAAGCAAAAGCAATAAGTTCCATATCTTCCATCAAGGAACCACAAACTGGATGTTTGTCTTATTCCCCAAGTCAGAAATATCCTTGTTTGGATAAAATGCTCAAGAAATGGAATTATCAAGGCAAAGGCCTAGGCATCCATGAACAAGGAAATCTGGAGCCTATCCAAGACAAGAAACAACCAAAGTTATGTGGAATTGGTCACAAATCAGAAGAAGGCACTTCCTCCAGAAATGTTGGTACAACTAAAGCTAAATTCAAGCATCCTTCCAAACCCACCATCGCATCTTCCAAAGCATACAACACCATTCCTCCTCCTCCATCGTTACAACCAAAGACAACCTATCACATTCCTCCTTCATCCTCCAAATCCATTTTGGGTCCCTATGTCCCAAAATCTTCCAGCACATATCCTCTACATACCCAATCCATTTTGGGACCCTACATCCCAAAATATCATCCCCCATCTTATCCTACTCAGTCTTTCATCGAAAATCCAAGCATCCCTAGTCGGGATCAACAAAGGTACATGCCCACATATCCTATCTACCAATCTCCTTCCATCTCTCCATCCATGTTTCCTCCATCCCGCACATCTCCTCATATTCACTCTGATGCTCCCCATAATTTGGATGCCATATCCAATATGAATAAAAAGAAATATCCACATAGATCTAAGGATTGCCATGTCTAGTCTAAATGACATGGTCAACCAAAGAAAAATCCAATCAAGCAATCCAAAGCATCCCAATGGCCGTAAAGGCCCAGCAAAGCAAAAGAAAAATTTGATGCATACGAATGGCCACAAAGTCCCACCAAAGCTAAAGCAAAAATGATGTGGATCCCAAAGCAAAAAGATGTAATGCATCTAAAAGAAACATCCACAATGGCATCCAAAGTTGCTAATCCCCCTACTACTCAGTCTTCTCCCCCATCTCCTAAATCTATTTTGGGTCCAAAAGATTTGAAATCTCCTTGCATAAATCCTCCATCACATCCACCTCTATCTTCAATGTCCTATCCACTTCATCCACCTTCCCCACAACATGTGCCAATGTTGATCTTGACAACATCCCCCTATCACGATCACTTTCCATCTTTTCATCCAAACACTTTATACCACCATATTTCCCATCTCCCCCATCTCATCCATGCCTTTGCATAATTCCTCCATCCTAACAAAGTTGTACCAACATCCAAGAACATCAGAAAGATTAGTGAAGAAAGTCAGTGACAAATCAGAGAAATCAGCAGGTCAGCAAAATCAAAAAGTCAGCAACATGACAAACATCAAATCAGAAAGATAACAACACATCAACATATCATTGAAAGATAGCAACACATCAAAAATATCAGAAGGTTAGCATCTAGTCAGTAGAAAATCAAAAAATCCATAAAAATTGGAAAAAATCAGAGAAAAATATCAAAAAAAAAAGAGAAAAGAAAAAGAGGAAAATATTCATCCAATGGTGAAAACTTAGCAATTCAAGTGCCTTGGACAAGTACCATGGTGAAAACCTAGCAAATAGGCATCATGCATAGGCCTCCCCCCAATTCCTTTCTACAGTTGGGGGCCATTCCCTTCTATCACCTCTTATCCAACATCTCCTCCATCTCATTTTTCTCTCACCTCCTTCATCCTCCTTTGGATCTTGATGACAAAAACAAAGACTACCAGGTATACATGCTTTTGGGCACCTTCTTAGCATCCATCACACCTTTCAGCTACATATCCTCTATCCAATCCATTCATCCTATCTTCCATCTACCTTCCTCATCCTCTTATCGGCATATCTTTTTTCGATTCATACCCCATTCTACTGCCTCTGAATGAATGAACTATCCTAAGCAGGGGGCATCTTATTCCTTGGTAACATATTCCTTGGAGACTATCTTTCATCCATCACCAATCCATCTTGATCTTCCAGCCCAAATCCTTAAGCAAATCCACCATCCAATCTCCCCAAGCATTCCTCTATCCAGATCCATCAACGGTTCCTCTAGCTTCCATCTTCCAATCCTCAAGCAACTCTGCCATCCAATCTCCCCAAGCTCTTCCATCTCCCCATCCAATTTTTGTCCATCCAAAATCTCTCCGCAATTCCTCCATCCAAATCCAAATATTCCTTTATCCAGATCCCTCAGCAGTTCCTCCAGCATCCATCTTTTAATCCTCAAGCAAATCTGTCATCCAAGTCTCCTAAGCATTCTTCCATCCAAATCTGAATCTTTCTCCATCCAAATCTCCCAGCAGTTCCATCGTCCTCATCCTAAGCATCTCCTCCATCTTTCCATCACCTAGTATCTTCCCTTGTCATTGGTATCTAGCTATAGGCTAACCTCATTGTAATCCAATGCCATTCATCCCTATCCAAACATTCCTAGTAGTCTTCTAACAATCTTCCAATCCTCTCCACATCCTCTAGCTATCCAAAATCCAACATCCAAGATCAAGCCAACCGATCAAATCACATCCTTAGTCTTGGAGCAAGCCTTGATCTCAATCCAATCATCATTATTGGGATATGTCCTTCCCAAATTCATGTCATTTTAGGATAGATCATCCACTGTTAGTCCATCTTGGCTTTCCAGCCCAACTAGGGCATCGTCTTGCATATCTTCGGAGTTTCAGCTTCATCCCCAGGTTCTTTGTACATCCTAATCCTGAGTCTTGTACCATAGTGTCAGTCATGTCTCCGCCTAAAATCATTTGTACATATGTGTCTTTAGGTCCCATCCTTTGTGTCAGTCAACCCTTGTCACTATCTTGTTGTACATTGTCCTTGTCAGTCCTACAACAGCATTTGATCATCACATCTTGTCCTACCCAGCCTTGTACTTCAGCAATATCTCTTGTCAACTATTCTTTATCATCATGACTATCTTTTAACTTCATCATTTGCCAGTGATCAACAACACAACATTCTCACCATTAGCATCAGGTCCGCACAGATGTATGCTTCTATTTTGTCTGACCTAAGCCTAATCATGGGTCTCCTTAGTTGTATCCTTCCTGTCTGACCCAATCTTCCCCAAGCACACTAGGTCCATGTCGATGTATCCTTCCACATGTTCAGACCAATCTTCCCACCATCAATCAATCAATCACATCAAATCTCTCTCCTTGGCAAAGGATGTCATTTTGGAGTTCTCATTATGGTCTTGGATTTTGTCTTTTGGATCTTGTTAATCTTTTACGGCTTCTCATTGTTCTCTACTCAAGGTCGCCACTATCCTTTATATCATGGTGCACTGCGAATGAGGATAATCTAGGGCAAGGTCTTTTGATCTTTTTCTTCTTCCTGTGAGTCAGTCATGTGTTTGTGGTTTCTTCAGCATCGTTTACACCATGCTTCCTCTTGGGTTCATGCGTGATGCTAGGGCAACCCTGCATGTCTTTTTAGCATCAGTCCTATGCAACACTGGTGACAAGGCTTCATGATCTTAGTATCCTTGGCAGGTCTCTAGCATTTCTATATTAAACTAGGTTGTGCTCTCCACATTTGCACTTGGAGCTTCCCCCAATCCCCTGCATCTTGCATCATATAGATTAATCTTGCATCCTCATATAGCTGCATCCTGCATTTTGCATTTAATCTCATCTAGCATTCACCCATCTTTGCTCTTGGAAGCTTTCTTATTTATCTCCCCTTCTTCCTAGGTCCTTCCTTCTTTGTTTCCTTTCGAGAAAATTCTATAATGTTTACTCCTTGCATTATTTTCTCAAGGGGGCACAACCCATCATTCCTCTAAATTCTAGCCTTGGGCATGTTAGTTTCTTGTCTTTGACGCCATGCCACTTGCGACATCACATCAAAGAGGGGCAAAATGTAGACACCTAAAAAACCTTTAGAAAATAAAGTATTTTTATTTTTTGAAAAATCCCTGATGACATCATCATTTATTAATTAATTAATTATTTAATTAATTGATTAATTTTTATGTCATTAAATCCCTTTATCTTAATTAAAAATATTTAATTAAGAAATCCTTCCTAAAAATGTTTAAATCTTATTTAAACATTATTCCCCTATTTATTAATTATTTAATTAATAAATTGACCAAAAATCCTAAAATAAATAATTTATTTTTTTTCCCAAAACTTAGCCAATTTTCTTAAAACCACTAACCTCTTCCAGAATCTTCTAATCCTTCTTTAAATTCGATTAAAGGCTAATCCCATCATTTTCTAACCCTAATCCCAACTCAAGAATATTTAATTAAGATTAAATATTAATCATCAATTCTTAAATTACCCTAGGAAAACTCTAGACTCTTCTAGAACTTTCCTAGTCCTTCCCTAAACCCATTTAGGGGAAATTACCTACTTTCCCTAAGCTAATCTAAGTCTCCTTTGACTCCTAGTCAAACCCTCCCCCTAATGAGCCTCAAATTCATTAAAGCTTTTGAGATAAATAAAATTTTATTTATTTCCTAAATTCCATATTTATCTTTAGAAAGCCTACACTTTTCTACAAAGTCTTTATCCTCATCCAAAACCTAGACTCTTCTAGAAAGTCTTCATCCTTATCCCCTTGACTCAAGACCCTAACCTTACCCCAAACTCTGACTCATCCTCCTAACCCAAGCCCTTAGGAAATCCTATAAATACTCACTCTTCCAAGAGAAATTCATTAGCTTAGTCTTTCATCTTCATGCATTGTTATCATGCTCTTTTACTTCTGGCTCTAGCATAATCATTCCTAATTGTTAGATTTCTTTATTTTCTTCAAGCTTTCTAACACATCATAGCTTAGCAATAATGGATTAACTTAGTTTACTTCATTGTTTTGCATAGCATATCATCATCATCACATCTCTATTTGGTTTAGACTAAATCTTAGCATAAACATCATGTAGCTTAATCTTCATTTCAGCATCATTTGGATCCTTGAGGCCTTAGAGGCAAATCAGGTGTTCTATACCTGTTTTGTGCCATTTATGGGGTTTTCATGAATCTCAATCCATCTTAGTATGCATTAGAATATGCTCCAGGTTCTTAGAGAGCACACCCACATCCTTTAAGTAAGAGCAAATCAAACAGTGCTTGGGTGCATCTGTTTAAGCTCTATCTGAGGTGGCTTAGTTTAGAGTTTTCTTTGTTTTGAATTAATTTCATGCTAGGTTAAAATCTAATGTTTGTTTGGCTTGAAGCTTTCAAAACCGGTATCCTCAAAAACCTAGTCTACACATTCAACAATACTTAAATGATTAATTTGTATGTCAACTTTAGTTTAATCAATGCTTATACAATATAATAAAGTTCTACGAAAAATAATACATGCCCTTATTATTATAAATATGTAGAAATGAAATTATATTACATTTATTTGTTGCTTGAACCAAAAGCTCGTAAAAAAAAAGCCACCTTGATAGAACATGGTGGAAATTCGATATTATATATATACCAGAATTACCAAAGCTATAGTAACTGGACCACCAAAACACAACATGATCTACTTATGAATGGGGAACACCACCACATATCCTACAGCAAGGAAAGTCAAAACAAAGAACAGTGCTGCTGCCCACAAACTGATCCTGATAATGTACTCCATGTTTGCAGATATATGCGGTATAGTGGCTTCGATCATAGCAACTACTAATGAGCCAAAAAAATTTAGGGTAACTGCAACCAAGAAAACATTGCAAGCAATGGTACCAACCATAACAGCCCTTCCTAGCTCGTTTACACCCCCAGAACATAATACATGAGAGCGAAGCTTCCTCCCAGAAACACTAGCACCACTGTAACCTGAATAACAATTTTACTATTACTTGCAACCATAGATTGATTTAGTTGAAGGTCTACTCCCGTGGATTCATGAACCTCATTGGAATCTCCATCTTCCTCATTGGACACCTTAGTCTGCCCTCAAAATAACATCATCCAAAAATAATTGAAGATCGATTAATTTAGTGGTTAAAATAATTATTTTTCAACAAAAATTTGAAGAAACAAGCACAAAATAAATGGAGTTTGAAGATAACAATCATTGCTGCTTGAAAACAGCAAAACTAATTACAACTGGCTTATCTTAAGTGATCAAACAGGGAAAGAAATCGAAGCTCATTTCAGTGGTCAAATTTGGGGGGGAAAAAAAGAAGAAATATTTGAGAACATATGTAGCCTCACCTGAACCATACCAAGTTCAATATCTCTAACAACCCCCCGTCTATCGTCCTCGCCTCTTCGCACTGGAAACAGAACGGTGAAGCATCCTAACACCATCTAGATAACATATTTGATCTTTCTTGTGACTAGAGATTTCTTTACTCGGAGCTCTGTTTCTTCTTGCAGAGTAGTATCAACATCTGAGATCGTATCCTGTCCATCAAGAGAAAAACACCCAAGGCATCAAAAATGAAAAATATTGAAAAACAGTAGTAATGGTAAGTTAAATCTATTACCTGGATCTGCTCAATATCCATAGCCCTCCTCTTTTAGCCCACCAACGTCCACAACGTCCTGGGTCTCCGTGTGTGTTTGCTTGTTAAACAGTTTACTAATAAAATCTACAATGCATACGGTGTTCAAGTCAAGAGCCCACAAGGACAGATCGGGTTGGGGTTGATTTAGTGCTCAGTTAAAGCCAATTGAAGGGCGACACGATAGGGAGGACAGGGAGTGGAATCGAGTATAAGGCGAAAGGGGAATGGACAAAAAGGAGTATAAGGAGGGCGAATGGGGACTGAGCACTAAATCAACCCCAACCCGATCTGTCCTTGTGGGCTCTTGACTTTCCGAACACCGTGATTGTGAGCTCTTGACTTGGCGAACACCGTGTGCACTGTAGTTTGGTGAAAAATACTCCCAAACCTGCTTTGGGCTTTGAAGCTTCATTAAAAATTTATATAATCCAAAAGCAAATTGTCGCTTAGTTTCGGACTATGGAGTTTAAAAAGCTTTTGTCTTGTTTAGACATTTGGATATGAATAATAATTCTTTTATATTATGATATATTTTAAGTTAATTTTAAAAAAATGGATATTTTTTATAAGTATAAATTTTTATTTTTAAAGTATATTTTTGAAAAAGAGTGTAAGTTTGAAACATTTAAAGAGATCATGTATCGAAATCTAAAGTGTCATATTTTTTTCCTATCAATTTAAGTCTATAATAAATCTATTTTTGTGCTCTCACTATTTGTGTTTGTTGTGTATCTTTTTTTCTATTGAGTATGCCATTCCATCAAACTCTTCTTTAACTTTCAGTCTATCGATGTTCTCCATCCTATCATACCTTCATCCTACTCTCATTCTGTTCAAGTTCTCCATCCTATTATACCTTCAATCCTACTTTGATGTCCCCTTTGTCTTTTGTTGGAATATTCAATTTGTCCTCACTAACATGCTTATTGTTGAACTCTTGATCTCTTGACTTGTAGTATCAACCTTCTAGTATCTCTAATTTTAAATTCCTAATATTCGCACCTTTGTTAGCATTCTCTTCCCAACTTAAAAATATTAATTGGTGTTGTAACGCCCCTCTAGGGAACCTAGGAGGACAAGATATAAAACCACTATAAGATGCAAGTAAAAATAAAATTCTAACACACAATTAAGAAATTGTTTACAAACTTCAATGCATGATTTATTCAACCTAAGTACTCACCGGTTCCCTAACATCGCTACTAAAGTAGTTCATTGTCTAACCTATTTACATTCATAAGATATTAATTGAATTACAAGCTTTATTGGGCTACATTCATTTTAACGCACCAAGGGAAATATTCCTAACTTGTTTCTTTTATTAAACATAAGTTAATCATCTAACATCATTATTCCGCTTATCAACTCATTTCATTAATTCATATTGATTTCATAAACATCTACTATCCTTTATATTACTTTCCTTTAATCATATAGGTAAGAGATTAAAATTCATTAAGGTAGACGTTATCTTAGATAATTCATTGACCCATACTCTTTTTGATGCACTAAGTAAACATGAATCAACCATCAAATGTTACAATCAAATTGCTATCTTATTTCATTATTTTATAACTATTCATTATTTATAATTCCAATTATTAATCTATCATTTCACAATAATTTCCTTTGAACCTTTCATCAAGAGATAATAAATTATATCCTAAGTACATCAATACATAATTAAATATCTAAGTTCATTTCCTTTATAAATGGATGATGGATGACATAAGAGAATAGGAGTAATAAAACTGGATGGATTATCTTCCCCTTTTACAAAGGAAATCCAATATCCTATCTCGTGTTGCCCTCCAATTGGCTTAAGCTATGGACTAGTTCACCCCAAATCGATCCACATTTGTGAGCTCTTGACCATGCGAAGATTGTGTGCACTGTAGTATGTATAAAAAAGATTCGAGGACCCACTTTGAGCATTCAAGCTTTAATCCTTACAAATGCACATTGTAGTTTAGTCCGGGAGTATGGAATTTAAAATGTTTTTCTCTTGTTTACACATTTGCATTTGAATATTAATTAATTTATGTTATGATATATTTAAGTTAAAATTAAAAAATTAATAACTTCTTTTTAAATGTATAAAATTTCATTTTAAAAGTATGTTTTAGAAAAAGAGCATAAGTTTGAAATATTTAAAGAAATCATGTATGTAAACTTAAAATGTCATGTTTCTTTTTCAATTTTAATGTCTGATGTAGGATTCTAGTGTGTCTATATCCTTAAACGTTGCATTAGAGATAGTAACATTGGTAATTTTTCATATTGAGCCAATATTGTCCTTGTATGTATGATGTATCCATAATTGATATATTATTCCCTCTTGTATGTGTGGATAAATAAAGAATCTATTTGTATATTGTGTTGGCCCAGCACATGTGTTTGTGCATTTTAGTTACTACAACTAACACAGTTGAATTAGAGAATTATGCATGATAATTTTAATTATTAAATGGATCTTTTATATTTTTTAGCTAATTTTTTGTAGTTGAATTTCATTTAATTAGAATTAATTTCATTTAACCTGTCAAGTCATTAGTCTATTTGATTTAATTAAGTGATTTGTTTTAATTTCCTTTTTGGGCCTTTTTGGTAAATGTGTTATTTATTTGGAAAAAGAGTTATTTTTAACTCACTTTTTACTTATGAGTTTGGTGGACAATTTGGAATTTCCCCCAAAGTTCTGTGGATAAATTCACTCTTTTGTTTATGGTTATTTACTAGGTTGTCAAAATCTAGTGTTCGGTGGCTCGTTGAATTTGTGTTGTGCATACTCCTATTTGTGTGGAGCCATTTAAGATTCTACATGGGATTTATTTTATTCCACCCATTTTAGGTTTCTCCTCTATATGCAAGGTAGGGATTTTGATATTTTATTTGTTTCTTCATTAGTTTTTATTTGTTTGTTTATTTTGTAAATGCTTCATGGGATGAGAGTTAGTACTCACACACATTCTTGTGGTTTTATATTATCCAGTTAGCTCTCTCTGAGTAACTAGTTTGTAATAAATTTTTTTTTACCATTTTGCTACCGATTTTTCTATGTGAACCCGAAATAGGAATTTTAGTTAAAAGGTGTGTTTTTTTTGTTTTTTTTTAATTAAGGGTAAAATGGATTTTAATGAGGCCCTGAAGCCCATTACAAATAGTTTTTGGCAAGAATTGTAACACAAAACCACCCTACTATAGAAAATAGATATTCAACCAAAACCAGTTGTACCATTAGCAAACAACTAGCAGCCTAAAGAAAAGGAATGACTCTAGCTGCGATAAGAAATAGGCCAAAACCCAACACCATAGAAGATTACTTCAACTTAGTGTACAAACATAGGGTTTTTCTGGTACCCAATACCATAGGCCTTGGGTTCTGACGAGGATCTAAAAACCTTATGACCTTCACCATTAGTTCCATAATAATAAACAAAAAGAAATAGGCTTTCCAAACCTATCTCAGTTAAACGTGCTATCCAAAACCATCATGATGTTTTGCTAGTCTCCCAAAACCATTACAATAACACTACTTAGAGATTTCTCAATGAAGGACCATATGGGATAAATGATAAGAGGGTTTTGAAAGGCTCTTTAAACCCTGATACTTTCACTAGTCATCAAATGGTAGTTTGAACACTTGCTGGAATGAAATGACAAAATTTATACCAATAGTTTTGGAAGGCTCCCTTAACCATAAAATTGGGTTTTCAGATGGTACCTAAAATAAAGAGTAGCCTATTAATGATGGCTCTCCAACTGCACATCCACTTCACTCCAAAGAAAACCCTGTCCACCTCAATAGGTTTAAGGAGACATAGAAAACTAGTAGGAAACACCAACATCTAACCAACCCCAAAATCCAATAACCAAGGAAGAGAAAAGAACTAAAATAAATACTTCCAACCATTCCCACATGGTGAACATTCACCTAAATAGAAGATGCTCCCATGTCAATAGGAAAAGTAGAAAATAGTAGAAAGAGAATAGAGAGTTGAACCCATTCCACAGTCACCAAACAGATCCCCACCTCTATAGGAGTCAAAAGTGGGATGAAAGAGAGGCAACAAGAAAAATACTTAAGAGATGTCACCATTGAAACACAGGCAGCCAAAAAAACCTTAACATACCTAGAAAAATAAACACAACTCTCCAGAGATGAACATTTAGGAACCACAGAGCCACCTAGGAAAAGAATCACAAGAGGGAAAGACCAAAGAAGCTCTAACTAAAACAACTAAACCCTGGCAAGAATGCATCAAGACCAAAGAAAATATCACACACATCTTCAATCATCTGATCAGGACAACACAAAGCACAAACTTTAGAAAGTATGCACTAATCGAAAAATATCCACAACACATAACATAAATAGTTTTATCATAGAAACCCAAATTAGGGTGAAAAATACAGCGGAGCTTGAGCCCATAAGAAGACTAATACTTTTTTAGAAGTACAATCTTATTACAAATATAGCATGCACATAATTCACCAGCTTAGTATGAACATAATTCAAGAACACCCTTAGGCATCAATAATAACAAATAAACATTTGGCCATTCTAGATCATCAAATTATGTCAGCAAATACTTACCACCCATCAAGAATACTGACCTCTTCAACTAAAACACTTGTAAATACCTTACATACCTTAAGAATAACTAGGCCTTTGAATTAAAGACAGATCTCCATGTATTTAATATAATCTCACGTGCACTACAAAAGATCTTATTTTGAGCATATGTGGAAAACCTATATTTGCAACTCTGTTACACTGGTAGATAGTAAAGTAGTCAGTCACCATCTATGATCTCATAACTAGCCTCTACATCATCCCCTACATAACTGACCTTTATGACCTCTACATCATCCCATGAGGTGCATAAATCCTCATCTTTAGTGACCTCTCCTTTCCATACCTATGAACATACTATTCCTTTGGTAAAAATACATAACATATATGTTAACAACAATGCCAACATATCAATTCTTCTAACAATCTCCCCATTTGGCATTGATGAAAACATGTAATATGAAAAAAAACATAATGCAATCACAAACCAACACAATCTCCAACCTATAAAGATAATCATTACTACTACCAACAATATCTAAAATTACCTTTCTAAGTCTCTCTAACTCATCTTCCTCCGGCAACTCTCTATCGTTTCTCCCCATGG
Source organism: Chamaecyparis obtusa (assembly GCA_027943335.1). Classification (NCBI taxonomy): domain Eukaryota; kingdom Viridiplantae; phylum Streptophyta; class Pinopsida; order Cupressales; family Cupressaceae; genus Chamaecyparis; species Chamaecyparis obtusa. The sequence goes on from BSBK01013268.1 coordinate 63,752, forward strand.
GAGAAAGATTCCCTTGGTTCCAATCTGATTACATATTATTCTCTCCATAAGTTGCTCCAAATTTGATATGCAATCTTCTCCTTGGATGAATCTCTTTCTATAAATCTTAGATGAATGTCATTAAATATTTTGATGACAAGGTTTCCTTGGATGTGAAGATCATTAGTTGTAGCAAAAGGACTCATGCCATCACTAGGAAAATAAAGATGTCTTCCAACTAGGAGATTCTAGAGATGACGATGGAATCCAACATAGTGGACCAACTATAACTTGAAGCTGAAGATCTAATAAAGATTATGGTCTAGGTTTGGTTGTTGTTCTTAGGCTTTTTTTTGTTGTTGTTTTCTAGTTCTTTGTCTTTTGGTGGTGTTTTTTCATTTGTTTGCTTGCTAGCTTTTGTTCTGTGTCATCTTCTACTCCATCTATGTTTTGTTTTTTTTCATCTTAGATGCTACTTTTTAATTCTCTTTTTTTGTTTGGGTTTCATGTCCCTATAAAACCTACTTTATTTTTCCAAAACCTAGATATGGAAAGAGGATAAAAAGAGAAACCTACAATATAAATTTGAGCTAAAACTACATGGAAAATATTTCCTTGTAATGAACATCTGGAATCATGAGAGGGGAAGGGTGAATCATTATTCCTGAAAATAATTTAAAAATTTTAAACAATTATTTGCATAACATAATTCAAATATACTAAAAAGAAAGACCAGAAAGTAATATACACATAACAACAAGTATTTTATTCTCGAAATCCAATATGGGAAAAACTATGGATGGGATGATCTCTCAAGTATTAGGTAACTATTTAAAAAATATAGGGGTGGCTCACTACTAGTTGGCTCACTACCAATCAAGCTCTCTACCCAAAAATACAAAAACCAGCTATGGTAGTTAAGAGTTATCTTATAGTTGAAGTATGAAATACAAAAGTTGAATTGTCAAAATTTCATCTATGCATGCATGCATGAGATATGATTCTCACTAAAGTACAAAATCTGTTTATACAGTCACTGAATCACATATATATGCTTTCTATAAATAACATCAGATTGTATTACATATCACATTATATATTTAAGATATCATAGACATCATCTTAACATTATGTGTTGATGTCTCCATCGATATATAAAAGTGTATATAGCTCATTTATTATGCCCAATTGGTCTGAATATGAAAACTTGTGAGCACAGAACTGAAGAGAGTTAGTCATACCTAAATGATATCTTATATAAAGTAGATTAGGTCTGTGTCAAAATATTATTCTTTCACCAAAATGAATGTCTATGATCAAGTTGTCGATGATAACATCCTACTAGGAAAATAGATGGATTAGATAAGAGATTACTAGATTGGCCAACAATAATTGCATCAATGACATTCACGCAACCAATAGAGATAAAAAAAATCTTCCCCTTTTTGTTACCGAAGGGTTTTGACACAAAAAATAAATTTATTAGAAAATATTATTTCAAAAAAAAGATAGAGGGAAAAATAAAGTTTAGTTTAGTCTTGATTCCTAATGACTCAAGCGAGCTAAGATTTCTATATTTCATCAAACTACTGAGAGGATTGAATGCAACATTGGATGAAACAATGGTGTCAAGTCCCTCTTCAAAATATGAATTCTTGACAAATTTATAGGTGTGAGGCCTCACCCCGTGCCTGTAGCAGCCATTCAGTTTCTACATTTGAGATAAACCTATTTCATGTTATATTTTTCTACTTTATGGATTATTGATACTTTATATTATGGTTTTATCACCTTAGAGGTTAGATGCACCTTCAGTTATGTTATTTTGATGTAACTGTGATACCTATTTGGAACCTTTATGTGTGATTAAGTGGATTTTATGAATGATTATGATGTTATGATGATATTTAATTGGAATTGAATTATATATGCAATGATTATGTTATAAGCTTAATCTAGTGATGAATTTTGTCTTTCATGATGAGTTGTATGTATGTTATATATGAATGATTATGCCATGTGAATTATGATATTTCAAATGAATTATCTTAATCATTAATGTTATGAATTTACATGTATTTATTTCCTTGGAATACCAATGTTGGACTTTAGCATGTAGGGAATTAGACCATGGTAAATTCGGGGAACCAAAACATAGACCTATGTGAAAATCAATTTGAGCCAAGGCTACTTCTAGTGAGAGGCAAAAAACTCATTGTATCGTATTTTATTTGTGAAAGTAATGTTCATGAATGTATTTAATTTATATGTTAAATTGTTAATGTAATTTATGTTGAGTATGCCCAAGTGGATATGCCACATTGCTTGTGATGTGCCTTTCTTGTTTGTGTCACTTGACACTTGTGTGTGTACTTGTGGTCATGACATGTCCACTTGGGCATTGGATGCCCATCAACCTAGGATAGTACCATGAGGAACCCCATGACAAAATCCCTTGGATAGGAAGCTTGAGGTAGTGTCTTAGCTATGAATTTCGAATTTGAACTTATCATGCACTTTTGGGAGGTTTAAAAGGTGCCTACGGGAGTGTTGAGGCCATTTTTAGTTACCCCACTTGATATACCTTTCAGTAATGGTCATTTTCCCCATAGGATAACCCTTAGTTGACCATATGACCCATCCAAAAGTTGGTATTCCAAGATGCCAAAAATCATCTTGTCAGACCATGTTTTGCTAAGATCACCACTCAGTAGAAAGGGAGTGATTATTGCACCTTTTTAGCTTACCTTGGTAAGAGAAAATGGGGGGAAAAAAGAAGAAAGAGACTGAGAAAAAAAAGAAAAGGAAGAGGTTCTTCATCAAATTACTTCCATAAGCTTGGATCTAGGTTGGTGGTATTCCTCATTCTACTTGTTGATGCTTCATGTGGAAAGATATCTCATCTGTATTTTCAGTTTTGTATGTTAGTAATTTGATATTGTCTTCTTCATGTGCTTATGCAATGAGGATCTTGTTATTTTTTGTAGGAAATGAATATGCAAATCTTGTGCTTGATGTCGTCCAAGTCTTTTGGTTTTGTAAATGTGAAGATTTGTTGTTCTTGTGATTCCTTCTTTTGTATTGTTGTTAAATGAGTTCTCTCAAGGCCACACTCACCCTCGGGAGGGAAGAGTAGCCTTGGGGGTGAAGAGAATTTTGCAACAACCATGGGTGTAGAGTCTCTCCTTGGAATGGAGAAGAAAGAAACATGGATGTATGGGCTCCATGTAGCCATTTCTTTTTGTATTTTGGGGGTCATAAGGGATTGTATGGCTTGAAGCCTTGGGGGTCATAAGGAGTTTTGTTGGGTTGGGATTTGTGGCAAGATGTGTGTTGAGAAAGCCAAGTGTAGGCTTGTCTTTGATTTTATGAAATGTGCTTTCTCCCCTTGGGATTTAGTTTTACCTTCAGCCCAATTTTTGAGTCATTTGAAGACTCTTGTTCATAGCCTTGGATGGGAGTTTAAATGTGCTTAAGGAGTATTGTGTTTTTGGTTTTCTTGTATGTAACCTTGTCTATGTGATGGTTCCCCAAGCTCGAGGGTGGCTTCATAGAAGCCTAGGTTGGGAGGTGAGAACTCCATGACCTATATATTCTTTTATTATAGGATTGGAAGCCATTAAACACTTCATGTTGAAGTTGTAATCTTGAAGAAAGTTGAGGAATTATCCAAAAGTTGATATGGATCCTATTTATTTTATGTTTATTGTATTTGTAAGGAAAACTTAAGGATCCCTTGAGCTCAATGGATTTATGTAATGGAGATATCACTCTCCAAGTCTAGTGTTTGTATGAAAGTGTTGAAGTATTCAAAGTCATGAGAAATGTATTGTTTCATTTTTGGATAGTTTCAGGATCTCTTGAGAATAATGTATGATGCTCAAAGTTGATGCTTATGTATTATGTTGTTATTGTGATAGCATTGCAAAGGATAAAATTTTAATAATGTATTTTAGTTTCCTTGAGTTTCTCCTTGAGATAGTCATTGTGAAAATGTTATTGTTATTGTGAAATGAATTCAATGATAAGAGATGAAACATTTGTAGAATGCTTGTTTGAAAAATGTATAGATGCATTGTTCAAATGTTATTAAAGAAACCTCCTTAGAAATCTAAGCACTAGTAAGTAAGATAGTTATTCATGTTTATAAACAAGTTAAAGAGAAAGGAATTTGCAATCTCCAAAGCTATTAGTGAGGTTAAATTCATTTATGAATTGGTGACTAGATTGAGATAAATTGTTTAGTTAAAGTTTAAATTTGGACATTAGTTTGATCATTATGTTGCCTTCATTAGTATGATTAGTTTACCTCGAAAACTTAAGTTAAATGATAGTGAATCCTTTTTTTTACTTTATCAGTAGAGTTAACTAGCTCTCCACTAGGCTTAACTAAGCAAACTTTAGTCAACTATTAACCATAAACTTAAACTTTTAACCTTAAAAAGAAAAAAAAACTTGGTGTGTTTTTTTTTCCATGTAATTTAATGGATGACACTCGGTATCAGAGGCAGGTTTTCAACATTGGAGCCTAAACCAATTACGTTTCTTAGCTAACCTTAACCCTTTTGAAATTGTTAGGATGCCTCCCCTTATGCATCAAGCTCGAAGGTGTATTAGAGGAGAAGGAACTAGGTGACCCCCTCGGTTCACGTGCAAGATGAACAAAGGGCTGAGATATTGGTAGTTAATCATCCACCACCACCACCACCAAATCATGATCAAGAGGTTTTGCTAGCCTTAAAGAACCTCATTGAGGTTATACAGGAAAGGTTGCCTCTAGTTAACCCTCAGTCAAAGCATTAGTTGTCAGGAGGGCATAGATCAGAGGTCAGAGAGAGGACTAGTTTCCCTCCAAAAGATCATGAGGAAGGGTAGGGGGCACATGAAGTGGAATCAGTTCACATGCTAGAACCACCACCTAGATTTGTTTAGAGGACACCTCGTGATGCTGGGGACCATATTAGAGATATCCTATAGTTATAACCACCTTTGTATTATGGTTCTACAGAGGGCATAGATGTCGAGGCATGGCTTTTGAGCTTAGATAGATGCTTTAGGTTGTGTTAGTATGATAGCAATGTTATGGCCCATTTTGTAGTTTACCTTTTGAGAGGAGGTTCTTCCACATGGTGGAAACATGAAGAATTTAAGAACAACACTACTATGGACATGATGACTTGGGAGACCTTCCTAGAGAGGTTCAGAGATAGATACCTATCATAGAACTATAGGCAGTGGTGTATTGATGAGTTCAATGAGCTCTAGTAGAGGGGACTCATAGTACTACAGTATGAGACCCATTTTCTTGAGTTGTTACATTATGTAGACTACATGAAGGATGAAAAGTTATGAGTCAACTATTTTCTTAATGGACTCAATGATTGGATATTAGGATAGGTTCACATAACCTCTCTAGGGACTCTTCGTGAGGTAGTAGAGATGGCTTTGGTTGCAGAAGAGATTTAGGATAAATCTAGAGACACACGTGAAAGGTCTCAGAACTATAACTCCACAGCTCAATCATAGGGGCACCAAAAGAGTCACTAGAGGGGTAATAATTGGTATTCTTCAGGGTCTTATAATAAGAACCCACAATAGCAGACCCAACAAAATCAAAAACAAAAACCACCAGAGGGTCAGTAGGGCTCTAAGCCCAAATAGTGGCAGATGCAGGGACTGAGGAAGGATCAGTGACATTAGTATATAGATGCACCCCCAACATGAACTCAATTGTCCTCTCGGGGTGGTTTCAGTGGGTCTAGTAGGAATGGTGGACAACAGTTCTCTAGACCATAGGGAGTACAGACTTACACACGTGGCCCTTGCTATGCTTGTGGTTTCATGGGGCACTTAGCTCATGATTAAACTCAGGGTCAGATGGTAGGTACTCAATGTATGGCATAATATGAGCCTATAGTTGGAGACTTTGGAAATTCTCATAGGGTATTTACAGCGGTTGATAACCACTAGGTCGAGCACCAGGCCATAGTGATAGAGGCTGCAGGTTTGATAAGTGGTATTAGTGTTACCATTTTGTTTGATTTTGGTGATCTTGATTCTTTTATATGTCCATTTCTTATGGAGCTTTGTGGGCTTGTGGCAGCTAGACAGGCAGTTAGTTGGGAAGTTGAGTTAGCATCAGGGTCTAGAGTGTCAGTCAACCCTTTAGTGAAGAATAGTCAGGTGCAGATTGGTGATTTCATCACTACTGTGGATCTTCATATCATAGCTCTTGGCTCTTATGATATAGTGCTTGGCATGGATTGGCTTTATTCCCATAGAGCTAAGTTATATTTTTGACAGAAGAGGATTGAGTGCCTAAATGATCATGGTATGCCTATTGTGATTTGTGGGATTCAAAGAGGCATCTCTCTTCATATGATCTTAGCCATGCAGCTTAAGTGGAGCATGTGGAAGGGATGTCAGCTATTTTATATTACTATCAATGATAGAGAGGATGAGGAGGAAAGGGAACCATCTCTTGATGATTATCCTATACTTTAGGAGTATGCAGATGTGTTTCCTACTGAGCTTCTAAGCATGCCTCCTCGTAGAGCAGTAGATTTCCATATAGACCTAGTTGTGCCATGGGTTGCTCCAGTTTTGAGGGCACCTTACATGATGACCACTAATGAGCTTAATGAGCTCAAGATCTAGTTAGAGGAACTTTTGGATAAGGTCACATTCATCCTAGTGTTTCACCATGGGGGACACCTGTTATCTTTGTCAAAAAGAAGGATGGATCCTTGCAGTTATGTATGGATTACCGACAACTTAATAAGCTTACTATCAAGAATTGATATCCTCTCCCTAGGATTCATCATTTATTTGATTAGCATAAGGGTGATAAAGTGTTTTCCAAGATTGATCTTAAGTCAGGTTACCATCAGTTATGGATTTTTGATAGCAATATCCCTAAGACTGCATTTTGAACCAAATATGGGCATTATGAGTTCACAGTTGTACCTTTTGGACTCACCAATGCTCCAGTAGTCTTCATGAGCCTTATGAATGGGGTATTCCATACCTTCCTTGATAAGTTTTTTGTAGTGTTCCTTGATGATATAATGATATATTATCATGATGAAGAGAACTTGAGGCAGGTTTTGCAGTGTCTTAGAGATAATCAGTTGTATGGCAGTTTGTCTAAATGGGCTTTTTATAGGACAAAGATTCATTACCTTGGGCATGTTATTTAAGGAGATGGAATCTTAGTAGATCCATCTAAGATTAGAGCCATCATGGATTGGCCTACACCTACTTTAGTGACCGAGGTTAGGTGTTTTATGGGATTGGTAGGATACTATAGGCATTTTGTATAGGGTTTTTCTAAAGTGGCACATCCAATCACTACTCTTTAGCGTAAGGGAAAGAAGTTTGAGTGGACCAAGAAGTGCGAGAGAGCCTTTCAGGAACTCAAGAAGGCACTTACTAGCACTCCTATTCTAGAAGTGTTTGATCCTTCAATGGATTTTGTTGTATGCACAAATGCTTCCTTAGATGGTTTAGGATTAGTTCTTATGCAGAACAGATGAACCATTGCATATGAGTCCAAGAAACTTAAGACTCAAGAGCTCAATTACCCACTCATGACCTTGAGTTAGCTACAGTGGTTCATGCATTAGTGAGATGGTAGCATTTCCTTTTGGGTCATTGGTTTGAGCTTCATTCTGATCATCAGATTTTACAATATATCTTCACTCAGCCGAACTTGAATGCATGCCAGCATAGGTGGATGGAATTCCTATGTGAGTACAATTTTGATGTCCACTACATCAAGGGAAAGGAGAATGTAGTTGTCGATGCTTTGAGTAGGAGATGTCATGGGGCCTCCTCTGTGACAACAGGTACTGAGTTGAGGGATCAGATATTACATCACTTGCATGAGGATGTTTGGTATGCTAAGGTTAGTCAAATTATTCAGTCTTAGAGTACCCTTGAGGGTAAGTATTCATGATATTCCCTATATTTTGATGGGCTTTTATGACATAGAGGATGCATCTATGTCCAATCCTCCATAGATTTGTGAGTTTTCAACATGCTAGAGGCTCATAGAGCCCCTTATGTAGTGTGTCTCCGAGTCAAGAAGATGCATGCTGATTTGAGGTAGTTATATCATTGGCCAGGGATGAGATAGAACATACCTGAGATAGTGGCACGATGTCTTGAGTGTTAGAGGCTTAAGGCAGAGCATCATCACCTTGGTGGTTTGCTTTAGCCTCATGAGATGCCAGAGTGGAAGTGGGATGTTATTTCCATGGACTTCATCATTGGTCTTCGTATGTCATCTAAATGCCATGATGCCATCATGGTGACAATTGACAAGCTGACCAAGGTAGCCCACTTCTCACCCATTCAGACCACTTTTACAACCCCAATAGTAGCACAGGTATTCTTGTGGGATATTTTTAGACTTCATGACATACCTCATAAGATTATTTTTGATCAAGATTTCCTCTTTACTTCATCCTTCTAGAGAGGATTACAGAGAACTTTGGGCACTAAGCTCAATTTTAACACTGCATATCACCTAGAGACCAATGGTTAGACATAGAGGGTAAATTAGGTGTTGAAGGATATGCTCCGCATATATGTCATGAATCATTAGACTAGGTGGGAGGAGTACCTTCATTTGGTTGAGTTTGCCTACAATAATGGGCATCACACTTCTCTAGGTATGCCTCCCTATCAGGCATTATATGGTAGACCATGCAGGACACCATTGATTTGGGACTGCATTGAGGATAGAGTTTCTTTATGTCCTGAGTTAGTGTGAGAGTTGGAGTAGTAGGTGACTTTGATTAGACAGTGTCTGAAGGAGGTGCAGGATAGGCAGAAGAAGTATGTAGATGTCAAGAGGGAAGATCATAGTTATTAGGTGGGGGATAGAGTCTTTTTGAGAGTGCGACCACATAAGAATCCAATCCATTTTGGAAAGGGCTCTAACCTTGCACCTAGATTTGTTGGTCCTTTTGAGATTCTTGAATGGATAGGTCTTGTCACCTATTGTCTTGGTTTTCCACTAAGCTTGTCGTGCATCCATGATGTTTTTCATGTGTTAGTGTTGAGGAAGTATATTTTTTATGAGAATCATATCATAGATTGGGATGCCTTGCAAGTGGAGTCAGATGACCAGTTGTCTTTTTAGCCCATCCATATTTTGGCACACTAGAGGCTAGCTCTTTGAGGCTATGAGCTAGACCAAGTTAGGGTCTAGTGGGATTGCTATGATGAGGTTGCGGCATCATGGGAGGATGCAGCGTAGATGAGAGCATAGTATCCCCATCTTTTTGATGAACTCTAGGAGGAAGTTCATGCCTAGGGGGAGAGGATGTGAGGCCTCACCCTGAGCCTATCATAGCCATTCAGTTTTTGCATTTGAGATAGACCTATTTGATGTTATATTTTGATACTTTATGGATTACAAATACTTTATATTATGGTTTTATCACCTTAGAGGTTAGATGCACATTCAGTTATGTTATTTTGATGAAATTGTGATACCGATTTGGAACCTTTATGTGTGATGAAGTGGATTTTATGAATGATTATGATGTCATGATGATATTTAATTGCAATTGAATTATATATGCAATTATTATGTTATAAGCTTAATCTATTGATGAATTATGTATTTCATGATGAGTTGTATGTATGTTATAGATGAATGATTATGCCATGTGAATTATGATATTTCGAATGAATTATCTTGATCATTAATGTTATGAATTTACATGTATTTATTTTTTTGGACTACTGATGTTGGACTTTAGTGTGCAGGGAATTAGACCATAGTAAATTCAGAGAACCAAAACATAGACCTATTTGACAATCAGTTCAAGTCAAGGTTGCTTCTAGTGAGAGGCAAAAACCTCATTGTATTGTATTTTATTTGTGAAAGTAATGTGCATGAATGTATTTAATTTATATGTTAAATTGTTAATTTAAATTATGTTGAGTATGCCCAAGTGGATATGCCACATGGCTTGTGATGTTCCTTTCTTATTTGTGTCACTTGACACTTATCTATGTACTTGTGGTCATGACATGTCCACTTGGGGATTGGATGCCCATCAACTTAGGGTAGTACCATGAGGATCCCTATGACAAAATCCCTTGGATAGGGAGCTTGAGGTAGTGTCTTAGCTATGAATTTCGAATTTGAACTTATCATGCACTTTTGGGGGGTTTTAAAGGTGCCTAGGGGAGTGTTTAGGCCATTTTTAGTTACCCCACTTGATATACCTTTGGGTAAGGGTCATTTTCACCATAGGATAACCCTTAGTTGACCATATGACCCATCCAAAAGTTGGTTTTCCAAGATGGCCGAAAATCAACTTGTGGGACCATGTTTTGGTAAGATCACCAACCACTAGAAAAGGAGTGATTATTCCACCTTTTTAGCTTACCTTGGTAATAGAAAATGGGGGGAAAAAAAAGAAAGAGACTGAGAAAAAAAGAAAAGGAGGAGGCTCTCCAACAAATTACTTGCATAAGCTTGGATCTAGGTTGGTGGTATTCCTCATTCTACTTGTTGATGCTTCATGTGGAAAGAGATCTCAGGTGTATTTTCATTTTTGTATGTTAGTAATTTTATATTGTGTTCTTCATGTGCTTATGCAATGAGGATCTTGTTATTTTGTGTAGTAGATGAATATGCAAATCTTGTGCTTGATGTTGTGCAAGTATTTTGGTGTTGTAAATGTGAAGATTTGTTGTTCTTGTGATTCCTTATTTTTTATTGTTGTTAAGGGAGTTTTCTCAAGGCCACAATCACCCTTGGCAGGGAAGAGTAGCCTTGGGGGTGAAGGGAATTTTGGGACAACAATGGGTGTAGAGTCTCTCCTTGGAATGGAGAAGGAAGAAACATGGATGTATGGGCTTCATGTAGCCATTTCTTTTTGTATTTTGGGGGTCATAAGGGATTGTATGGCTTGAAGCCTTGGGGGTCATAAGGAGTTTTGTTGGGTCAGGATTTTATGGCAAGATGTGTGATGACAAATCCAAGTGTAGGCCTTTCTTTCATTTTATGAAATGTTCTTTCTCCCCTTGGGATTTAGTTCCACCTTCACCCCATTTTTTGAGTCCTTTGGAGACTCTTGTTCATAGCCTTGGATGGGAGTTTAAATGTGATTAATGATTATTGTGTTTTGGTTTTCTTGTTTGTAACCTTGTCTATGTGATAGTTACCCAAGCTCCGAGGTGGCTTCATAGAAGCCTAGGTTGGGAGGTGAGCACTCCATGGCCTATATGTTATTTTATTGCAGGATTGGAAGCCATTGAAGACATCATGTTTGAAGTTGTAATCTTGAAGAAAGTTGAGGATGTATCCAAAAGTTGATATCGATCCTATTTGTTTTATTTTTATTATATTTGTAAGGGAAACTTAAGGATCCCTTGAGCTCAATGCATTTATGTAATGGAGATATCACTCTCCAATTCTAGTGTTTGTATCAAAGTGTTGAAGTATTCAAAGTCATGAGAAATGTATTATTTCCTTTTTGGATAGTTTCATGTTCTCTTGAGAATAATGTATGATGCTCAAAGTTGATGCTTATTTATTATGTTGTCATTGTGATAGCATTGCAAAGCATGAAATTTTAATAATGTATTTTAGTTTGCTTGAGTTTCTCCTTGAGATAGTCATTGTCAAAATGTTATTGTTATTGTAAAATAAATTCAATGATAAGAGATGAAACATTTGTAGAATGCTTGTTTGAAAAATGTATAGATGAGTTGTTCAAATGTTATTAAAGCAACCTCCTTAGAAATCTAAGCATTAGTATGTAAGATAGTTATTCATGTTTATAAACAAGTTAAAGAGAAAGGAAGTTGCAATTCTTAAAGCTATTACTGAGGTTAAATTCATTTATGAATTGGTGACTAGATTGAGATAAATTGTTTAGTTAAAGTTTAAATTTGGACATTAATTTGATCATTATGTTGCCTTCATTAGTATGATTAGTTTACCTCAAACACTTAAGTTAAATGACAGGGAATCCTTTTTTCTACTTGATCAGTAGAGTTAACCAGCTCTCCACCAGGTTTATCCTAGCAAACTTTAGTCAATTGTTAACCATAAACTTAAACTTTTAACCTTAAAAAGAAAAAAAAAGCTGGCGTGTTTTTTTTTTGCATGAAATTTATGGGCATGATAATAGGTGACTTACCATATATTACAAAAAAATGGTCTTCCATTAGATGGAGAGTGGAGAACCCTAGAAAAATTGATACAATGATTTCATGAGTCATAGTATGTGTTAAGACATAGTTTGTATTCATAATTTTTTTCAGGTTTTGTACTTTTCTCTACTCTTAATTTTATGATTTTCTATATTTGGAATTTTTCATGGCTTGAATTAACTCTATTTTATGAACAAGAAAAATGCAATGGTTACTAATCCATCCTAATATGCACACCTTTAGGCTAGTAAATTTGTATTCCTAAATTATTTTAGGTTTTCTTATTTTCTCTACTCTTAACTTCAAGGATTTATTATTTTGTCTATTTAGAAATTTTCATGGCTTGAATTAACTCTAATTTATTAAGAAAAATGTAGCATTTCTTACTCTAGTGTATGATGCACACCTTTAGGCTTGTAAATTTGTATTTGCACATTCTTTCAAGTTTTCTTCTTTTCTATATTTTTAAAATTTATAGGTTTTCTATTTTTCTCTATTTTTAATTTGTCATGGTCTGAACTAAGTTTTAAATTTTAACTATGTTTTATGAATAGGAAAAATGCAATAGTTCCTAGTCTGGCCTATGATTTTCATATACACCTTAAGTTTTGTAAATTTTTAGTGAGTTTCCTATAGAAAGACTAGTGATGAGGTGGACAGATTCGGATGAGCCAATAGATTTAGTGCCTTAGTAACTAGTTTTAATGTTAACTCTTGACATGTTGCAAATCAACCTAAATTTGTTGCTCCCTTATTTTGATAAAAGTTAAATCAAGGTCATTTGCAAATGGTTCTACAATTTTCTATTGAATCTTGAGGGTAGATGAAATAGATATACTTTTCCATACTAAATCACACAGAGTCATGTATTGAATTAATTGCATGACTATATTTTGAAATAACTAATGAAAATATCACTATGTATAAATAAACATTACTCCATCGATAAACACATTATAGTTTTTCTTATTTTCCTATTTTTATATTTCATGTATGCTCTGTTATTCTACTATTTCTCTATTTTAAAATAGAAATTTGGAAAATGCAATTGCATATCAATACTAAATGTCATTGAAAAAGACATAAAATATCATCAAGTTATCAAGAAGATTCAGGATTTTCTAATTGTTACCCAATTTTTCCTGCTCCATCCAAATTTGGCTAAATTCTATCCCGAAGTTTTTTTTTTCTGATCTTGTTAGTCACCTCTGAAAATTTCATGGTTTTCTGCCTTGTTTTCTGGTCTCTACAACTATCCAAAACTCCCTGGTCTGCAAGTTTATTTGAAAAAGTAGTCATTGACCCCAAAAAACCCTAAAAACCCTAGGCTAGGTTCAATTTTGTAGTTAATTTATCAGCCACTTAAGTCCCTCAAATTCCCATGTACACATTTAAAACCTTCGGTCGCCAGTTCTCTACATTCTTCGACAGTTATCTTTCCTATTCGACAAACTGGTGAGTGTCGTGGTTTTCATAATCTCTTATTCCCGGTGGTTAAGTCCTCAGCAGTCAGTGACCCATCAAATGGTTGACTTTTCCTTCAGTCGCGTAATTGCTAGATGTTTTGGTGGTCTCAATATGCGGGGTTCCCAGTAATAAAAGATCCAATGACTGGCACATGATCTCATGGAGTTCTTCTGACACATGAGATCTTGCACCAACCGTTCATCTTCATTTCATGTAGTGCTTCAATTGCTAGGTGGGTTTGATGCCAGGTCAAAGTGACATGCCATTTTTTGATTGGCCAAAATACAGAGATGTGTCAGTGGGTCTAGTGCCGCGTAGTGCTAATGTGCTTGCATGTGATTGGATGCTGAGTGATGATGAGACTTCAATGGGTCCAAGTGTTTTAAGTGAGGTGGTAGTAATAAAGGATCTATGATTGGTGCATGATCTGAAGGAATCTTTTGAGGTTATGAGATCATGCGCCCACCGTTTGATGCGAATCAAGGTTCTGAGTGGGTCCATTGTCAAAAGTTTTCTGAGGTGTTTTCTGATAAAGTGAATATAGTGAATGAAGGAATGACATGTGGCAATCGGCCCAGGGTCAACAAAGTATTTGGCGGCTCCGATAAGTTCCCTTTGGTTGCTTATTCATGTAATAAGATAGTGATGCTCCAAATGATTTGGTGACTTGGCAACTAAAGGCTTTTCTCTTATTCACAAGATGTAGCCAGGGTTAGCTAAAAGATTTAGAAATTCTGAGACTACAATGTTCGCATAGTTGCTTGACCAAACTAGGGTTATGAGAAGTGTTTTGTGACTTGGAAAATTGCTTTCAGTCATGCATTTGCTGAGTGACTAAAGGAAGTGAAGGTCAAGGTGGGTCCAAACTAACAAATATGCTAACATGTTCATCTCCCATTGGTTGTGATATGCCAATGTGGGCCATTCATCTCCTAGGAAATGTTGGATATCAATGGTCGTGTTTTAAAATTGACCTACTAGCCACTGTTATTCAAATTCAAATCTATCTACAGGGTGTTCACCATTGTTTCTTGCAGAAAGCCATTTTTAAAATGAGGTAGCTAAAAAATTATTTGGTAGGATGATTTTAGTTGGGAAGATGATGAAAAAAGTCTGAGTAGCCATTGTGGGTCATTTCTTGCTTCCTGGGGTACCATGACATCAAGTTTGTGTTGGAGTTAGATATGAATCAAGGTTGCTTGTCTACAAGCAAATCCAGCACAGAGATGGGCACATAAATAATAGTCTGATTGATTCAAATATTTTAGAGATGCATTTATGATCAGATTTGATTGAGTTAGGGTTGGCTATTATTCTAATACAAATCTATGTAACCCTAGTTAGGTTTTGACTCCTGCCTGCGTGCAAAAAAGGAGATATATATTAATTTTTGGAGATTTTGAAGCTTAGAGTTCACATTTTGTAAAGAAGAAAATCTCTTCCTTAGAGAGCTATCTATGGCATTTTCTTTTCACTCTAGTTTTCTACATTCTGTAATCTCCCATTGATAATTTAGATATTGTAGAGGTATTTTGTGACATCCTTTCTTTCCCTATGCTTCCTTGTCTGAATTCTCTCTTATTGAATTGAAGTATATGTATGTTTTCAGTGATATCTTAGGGTTCCTGATCCCTCTTTCTTTCTAAAATTCATGTGTATTCCTATGGATGATCTGATTTGAATTCTCTTGTGGGTATACTTCAACCCCCTGATGGTCTGTCTCATTCCTATACCCAATTGCCAAGGTGAATGTTTGTTTGCAAGTTATAGATTGTGTCTAAATGCTTAGGAATACTATTGTTTGTGAAATTCTCTCTTTCCCTGAATAGCCTCTTTCTATTGTGGACCCTTCTATGAAATATTGATGCAAGCTGATTCAGAGTGTTGTGATCTCCTAGACCTAAGTTCATGCATTGATTTCATCCTCTATGCTATGATTCAAACCATCATTTTAGTGCATCACCTAATAGGATAGTTTTCTTTTCTATCTTTTCCCTTTCATGCTTTCCTTATATCCCTTTTCCCATCAAGAATTTTACTTTCATGTCAAGAAGCAAATTTTGGTGATTATCTAAGAGGAACCAGCCTAGAATCTAGAGGTCTCATCTCAATTAGCATAGGTCCCACACCTGGAGATGATTCCCATGTTATACTAGGTTATCAAGACTATGAGAGCTTGAAACAAGGGTGCAAACCTAGTGTATAATAGTTCTGGCATGCCCGATGGGACCAAAGTTCAGATTTATGTTCTAAGGTGTTGTTATAAGTCCAAGGATCCAGATCCTAATTGATACCTCACCTTGGGCATAACATTTCTGGATATAGTAAAAGAAGTTCATTTGAAAAGATTATGCTATCTCTGATATACTGACTGCATAATAGACTTTTAGTAGTTTTTCTATCAGGTATATCTGGCGACTCCATTCATTTCACAGATCCAGGCTTAATTTGTTCAAAGTTTATGAGAAAGATTGAGACTAGAAGCTCAAAGCCCATTGAATTTGTAGAGTTGCCCTTAAAAAGAGGCTACAAAGTTAGATCAACTCAGAGAGCATCTCCTGCAAGGAGAGTTCAGTCTACACCACAAAATACTTCAAAAAGGACACCTTTGCCCTTTCATTTCAGAAGAAGAGGAAGATCTCTAACTAGGGATCTAGAAGAAGATTCCAATCCAACATCAAATATAACTCACATAGTTTTTAATCTTCAAATCATAGCTCCTACAATGGCTAGATAGTTTTCTTTTGCACCTTTCAACCAAGGGAGTCCATTAGCCTTTTCTCAACACCATGATGTGCCCTTGGTGGCACTAAAGAGTATACCTAATTTCATAATTTAAGGATAAACCACTGCTTTTGAGCACATAAGAGATGTGACTACAATTTGCAGTATACACAATATAACTCAAGAAGATGTGGCCACCAAACTAGTAGTAGCCTCTCTCAAAGGTAAGGCTCTTGAATGGTTTAGAACTTTAACTGTTGTTTCCATTACCTCATGGGATGAGTTAGGGGATGCATTAAGTAAGCATTTTGAGGATAAATCAGACAACTTGTCTTTGGTTGAGCAGTTGAAAACCATTAAAAGAGACCCTCAAGAACAAATGACAGATTACAATAATAGATTCCTCAAGACATGGAATAGAATTCTAGTCTCAGTGAGGCCATCAACTGATCATGCTTTTTTATATTTCTTGCAAAGCTTGAATAGCTATATCTCTATCATGATCCAATGTATGGGTGGTATCTCTTTACCCCATGCTTTTGACATAGATGTCAGGGTTGAAAATTATTTAATATAGGCAGGCATGACAGCTGGAAGGCCACCCATGCCTATCTTTCCTAGCCTTCAGCCTGTTGCACCTATACAAGTACCCCCATTTACCCCTATTCCTACTATATTAGCACCTCAAGCCAGTATTAGTGGTCAAGAGCTAAAAATAAGTTTCTCTCAAGAGATGCAAGAGATAAAGAATAGTCAACAAAGTAGTCACCAAGAAATGGCAAACTTGCTGCAGAGTTTGACTAAAGAGGTCACAAACCTAAAGAGACAAGGGAAAGGAATCAAACCACCCTTTCAATCACAAGGACAAGGTCCTAATCAACAATATCAGAATCAAGAATAGTCTTATCAACAAAATAGACCACCATACCAGGGAGTCTATCAAGGGCAAAGACAAAATTTTAATCAAAGACCATTCCAACCATACAACCATGCACCTCTTAATTTTGTGAATCTAGTTAGGGACATGGTCCCTAATCAGAATAATATGGCTATGGACAATGAATGGTGTTTCCCTTGTAATTAGCCTCATAATCAGGCTACATGTTCAAATGGATGGATGAACCAAGCACTGATGGTTCAAAATGCCTCACAAGCTCAAACAGAGGCTTCTTCCGGTGGATCAGTTCCTCAATAAGAACCACAAGATAATGAGACTGCTCTCTTCAATTAGGAGCAGTAAGATTTCAATGGATTTATTGGTGAACCTTCTCTTGTTGCTAACACAAGGTCAAAGAGAAGAGCTCAAGACATGGAGCGAGCAGACTCTGGTACTAAACCTACTACATCCACAGAGCCAATGCAGAAAGCTACTCCTATCACATTCAAGAAGGCTCCTGCCATTACAAGCAAAGAGGGACAAACTCTCAAAGAGGTGGAGCCCATCATAGTAAAAGCACAACAAAGAGTACACATTGTGACACCTTTCAACATTGTAGAGAACATGAAGAAGGTGAACATTACTATGTCTATGTGGGACTCTTTGGCTATTCCAGGGCAACTTGAGATTTTGAAGAAAGCTATGATTGAAATGACTACCCCTCAGCCTACAAAAGATGTTGTAAAGCCAGTGTTGGTCAAAATTGATCAAGAAAAGGAGGCTCCAAATTGCAACTCCAAAGCCAATACCATGCAAGGTAGGAACTCAAAACCACCTTCCTTTTATGTATCCTTAATTATTGGAAAATCTTTAGTACATAATTATATGGTAGATAGTAGAGCTACTAGCACTTTGATGCCCAAGAAAGTGGCTGACCAATTAGGACTAATATATGAACCCCTCCAAAAGAAGGTTACACGACCTGATGGATCCTCAGTCAACACTATAGGTGTGGCTAAGGATACTAGTCTAATCCTTCATGCTAGTCCTAATTTCTCTATCCTCCTTGATATTTATATCATAGATCTCCCTGCTTTGTTTTCCATATGTCTATCAAGGGAGTTCACAGCCAAAATAGGAGGCTATCTTTCTTCTGACTAGTCTCACATGCTCTTTCACACAAGGTACGGTACCAAGGTTACCATTAAATTAGAATAATTAGCAACACACCATATAGAGCCATATGTGTCCAATACCATCAATGCAAGCTGCCCTATATTTGATGACAATGACTTCCAAACCATTGGAGAAGAAAGCACTAAAACAGAAAGTATCCCTGATATTTTCTTAGATAAACTAGAATCAAAAAATGCTTTTCAAGCCCAAGAAAATGTTATTTGGGATGCTAGTTTAGGAAGTTATTTGATACAATAAAGTGGATCCATAGAGCCAAACCTTCTCAAAGAGGACAATGATTCAGAGGTTCAGAATAATCAGGTTTGGGAACTATTTTTGATGGAGCTAGAAGTAGACATGGTTCTAGTGGTGGTGCTATGCTAGTGTCCCCAAAAGGAGAAAGATACTACACAACTTTTAGATTTAGTTTCTCCTGCACTAGAAACACTGGAGAATATGAAAGCCTTGTAAATGGATTGGAGTGGGCTAGGAAGAGAGGGCTTAAGGCCTTGAAAGTTTATGGTGATAGTGAGTTAGTAGTTAGCCAAGTGAGAGGGATAAGTGCAACCAAAAATGACACCTTGAGAGCATACAAACATAGGGTTTGGGAAACAATTGAAGACTTTTGTGCTTTCAATATTGTTGGTATCCCTAGGAAGCTAAATCAAAATGCAGATAGATTAGCCGCTATTGGATCTCAATATGATATCCCCAATAGAAGTTCAAAAGAAGTAGACCAACAGCATATCAAAGTGATTGTTAGACCTTCTATTCCTGATAGTGATACTAATTGGCAAGTGTTTAACAATGATGAGAAAATTCTCCAGTTCTTGTTTGAAGAAGATGTTTTCTCAGAACATAACCAAGATAGGCTATCACAAAACTATGGTGACCAAGTGATACAACTTAAGTCTAATAAGATGCCTAGAGGTCTTTTCACCTTAGAGACTTTCTTCAACAAGGATGATAAGGTTAAGAAAAAAAAAGCTAGCCTAGTAGTTCAACAAGAACATTGTGCTGAATTAGAGTTGGGACCAGGTAAAAATTTACAATTTGGAAAGGTAAACACTGATTTGGAAAAGCAGGCTTACACCCAATTATTTAGAGAATTCAGTGATGTTTTTGCATGGAAATATGAGGACCTCAAAGGTTTTGATCTAGCCCTTGCTCAACACACTATTGAATTAGAACCTAATGCCAAACTAGTAAGGCAAAAGAAAAGGCCTGTTAATCCCAAGCTTGAGCCACTTATGCATAGAGAAGTGCTCAAATTGATAGAAAGTGGTATCATCTACCCCATCAAGCATACTAGCTAGGTTTCCAACCTTATTCCTATCAGGAAGAAGAATGGGGACTTGAGGTTATGTGTTGACTTCAAGGACCTTAACAGGGCCTCTCTAAAAGACCACCATCCATTAACCTCTATGGAACAAATCTTACAATGTGTCTCTGGATCTGAGAGATTTTCATTATTGGATGGCTATTTAGGATACAATTAGATCTTAGTTAATGAAGAGGATCAATATAAGACTGCATTTACAACCAAGTGGGGAACCATGGCTTATCAAAAGATGCCCTTTGGTTTGTCAAATCAAGGTGCTACTTTTGAAAAGTCAATGGATATGGCCTTCAAAAGTCTCATGTACAAATTTGTACTGGTCTTTTAGATGACATAACCATCTATTCCAAACATGTAGCAGATCATACCAAACATCTGAGGAAGATTTTTGAAAGGTGTAGAGAGTTTGGAATATCTCTTAATCCCAAGAATGTGTGTTTGCAATTCATGAAGGAAAATTATTGGGATATATAGTATCCAAGAAAGGAATTATAGTAGATCCTGAGAGAATTGCAGCTATCTTAGAACTACCCTTGCCACATCATAAGAAAAGTCTCCAATCTTTCATAGGAAAGATTAACTTTGTCAGGTGTTTCTTGCCTAATATTGTAGATGTATTGAAGCCTTTGACAACCATGTTAAAGAAGAGTTCAACTTTCAGCTGGACTAAAGAAGGAAAAGCTAATTTCTAGGCTATCAAAGAAGCCTTGATAGAAGCTCCTGCCCTATTAAACCCAAATTTTAGTAAGGATTTTATGCTTTATTCTTATAGAGGACATGATGCTATATCTGCAATGTTGACTCAAGAAAATTATGAAGGATTGGAGCAGCCTATTATTTTTTTTAGCAAAGGTTTAGAAGAATATGAACAAAGGTACTCTTTTGTAGAGAAACATGTACTTGTTATGGTGAAGAGCCTTAAAAAGTTTAGATATTTGTTGACCCATAAAAAGGTACACTTGAAAGTTACTCATCCAAGTGTCAAAGAATTTTTTCTTTCCAAGGACCTAAATGAGAAAAGAGCGGGTTGGAATACCAAGGTGATGGAATATGACATTGATATTCAAACCACCAAGCTGGTTAGAGGAAGAGGTCTTTGCGAGCATTTGGCAGGAGATGGAGGTTCAAAGAAATTAGAAGAAACAAATGCATCTCTGGTTGTACATTCTATAGAAGACCATGCCCAGGCATCAGGCTGGTTGCCTAACATGATTCATTATTTAAAGATAGGACAGTGTCCTGCAGGTCTAGATTCAGCAAAAAGAAGATACTGTAGGTTAAAATCTATTCCTTTTGTGCTGATAGATGAAGTTCTTTTTAGAAAGGATCACAATGGTGTCCTTTTAAGATGCATTGATTCAGAAAAGATAGTTGATGTCCTATTTGAATTTCATGATGGACCTTCTAGAGGTCATTTCTCTCCTAGGACTACTACTTTTAAAATCATGAGGGCTAGATACTATTGGCCATCTATCTTTAAGGATAGTCATGATTATGTGAGAAAATGCATCAAATGTGCTATGTTTGCAGGAAAAGAAAGGCTTGCAGTTATGCCCCTTCAGCCAATCAAAATAGAGCAACCATTCATGAGTTGGGGCATAGACTTTATTGGTATGATCAATCCTCCATCTAGTGTGGACCACAAGTGGATAATCACTGCAACTAATTATTTCACTACATGGATAGAGGTAATTGCATTGAAAGAAGCAAATGAGAGTGTTGTCTTAAGCTTTTATGATGATATAATTCATAGATTTGGCACTCTAGATTCCATAATATCAGATAATGAATTGGCATTTATAGGCCTTAAGGTCATAGAATGGGAAATCAGGAATGGCATTTATCTGAATACTAGTTCAAATTACTACCCTCAGGGAAATGGCTTAGCTGAATCAACAAACAAGAACTTGATTAGGATAATCAAGAAAACCCTGTAGGATAACCAGAGGGACTGACATACTAAATTGAAGTCTACCTTGTGGTTAGATAGGATTACCCCAAAGAAGATCATTGGGAATTCTCCTTATGTGTTAGTGTATGGTAGAGAGGCTAAGTTGTCCATTTCAACTGAATTACCAGCTTTGGACTGGGCCACTCAATATGTCCTATTTGAAGAAGGAGATTCCTTACAGATCAGGTATGCTTAGCTCATAGAGTTAGAAGAATTTAGAGATAAATCCATGAAAGACATGGAATTTCACCAGATATAGACAAAGAGAAGTTTTGATAAAAGAGTCAAGATCATAAACTTCAAAATTGGAGATGTAGTTCTCAAGTGGGATGAATTCAAATCCAAGCTTGACAGACATACAAAATTTGATTCATTCTTGGGTGGACCATTTGTTATTACAGAATGCAAGGGGCCTAATGCTTTTCAGCTATCAACCCTTGAAGGAGATGCCTTGCCCCTTTTAGTCAATGGATTCCACATGAAGCCCTACTTTGAGGCTAATCCCTCTCTATAAATTCTTGTAAATATATTTTTCTTCTTTCTTTCCATATTTTCTAGGTTAGTTTTCCTGCTTTCCAAGAAGTGCCTGTGCACAAGTTTGTCATTCTAGTTCTAGTTTTGCCTGTCTGTCAAAAAGTTTTGTGCTCAGGAATAGACCCCATGCCCAATGGATTGCTTCAAGGTCACTACTTTCCATGTCTAGTAGGCTGACATCTAGCAGAAATCACCAAAATGTTACCCAATTTTTTCTGCTCGATGCAAATTTGGCTAAGTTCTATCCCGAAGTTTTTTTTTTTATCTTGTTACTCACATCTAAAAATTTCATGGTTTTCTACCTTGTTTTCTAGTCTCTACAACTATCCAAAACTCCCTGGTCTATAATTTTATTTGAAAAAGTAGCCGTTGACCCCAAAAAACCCTAAAAAACCCTAGGCTAGGTTCTATTTTGCAGTTACTTTATTGGCCACTTAAGTCCCTCAAATTCCCATGTGTGTGTTGAAAACCTTCGGTCACTAGTTCTCTAAGTTCTCCAGTGGTTATCCTTCCTATTCGATGAACTGGTGAATGTCATGGTTCACGTAATCCCTTATTCCCAATGGTTAAGTCGTCAGTAGTCAGCGACCCACCGAACGGTTAAATTTTCCTTCAGTCGCGTAATCACCAGATGTTTTGGCGGTCTTAGTATGTGGGGGTCCTAGTAATAAAAGATCCAATGACTAGTGCATGATCTCATGGAGTTCTTCTGACACATGAGATCTTACACTGACCATTGATCTTCATTTCATGCAACGCTTTAATTTCTCTGTGGGTCTGATGCCAGGTTAGGGTGACATGCTAGTTTCTGATTGGCCGAAATATAGAGATGTGTCAATGGCTCCAGTGTTGCATATTGTTGATGTGCTTGCATGTGATTGGCTGCCAAGTGATGATGAGACTTTAGTGGGTCCAAGTGTTTTAAGTGAGGTGGCAATAATAAAGGATCTATGGCTGGCACATGATCTAAAGGAATCTTTTGAGGCTATGAGATCATGCGCCCACCATTAGATGCAAATCAAGGTTCTGAGTGGGTCCATTGTCAGAAGCTTGCCGAGGTGTTTGCTGATAAAGTGAATGGAGCGAATGAAGGAATGACATGTAGCAATGAGCCTAGGGTTAACAAAGTATTTGGCAGCTCTGATAAGTTCCCTTTGGTCACTTATTCATGTAATAAGATAGTGATGCTCCAAATGATTTGGCGACTTGGCGACTAAAGTCTTTTCTCTTATTCGCAAGATGTAGCTAGGGTTAGCTAAAAGATTTAGAAATTCCATGACTATAGTGATCGCATAGTCGCTTGACTAAACCAGTGTTATGAGAAGTGTTTCATGAATTGGAAAAGTGCTTTCAGTCATGCATTCATTGAGTGACTAAAGGAAGTGAAGGTCAAGGTGGGTCCAAACTGACAAATATGCCGACATGTTCATCTCCCATTGGTTGAGATATGCTGATGTGGACTTTGAATTTTCAAAAGAGGTTTGTGACTGTTTCAAGGGTGATCTAGGCCATTCATCTACTAGGAAATGTTGGATATCAATGGTCATGTTTTAAAATTGACTTGCTAGCTATTGTTATTCAAATTCAAATTTGTCTACAGGGTGTTTGCTATTGTTTCTCGCAAAAAGCCATTTTTAAAACAACGTAGCTAAAAAAAGAATTTCTCAGGCCAATTGTAGTTGGGAAGATGATGAAGAAACTCTGAGCAGCCATTGTGGTTTATTTCTTGCTTCCCGGGGTACCACGACATCAAGTTTGTGCCAGAGTTAGATATGAATCAAAGTTGCTTGTCTATAGGCAAATCCAGTACAAAGATGGGCATGTAAACAATAGTATGATCGGTTGGGATATTTTAGAGATGCATTTATGATTAGATTTGATTGAGTTAGGGTTGGCTATTATTCTAATACAAATCTATGTAACCCTAGTTAGGTTTTGACTCCTACCTGTGTGCAAAAAAGGAGATATATATTAATTTTTGGAGCTTTTGAAGCTCAGAGTTCACATTTTGTAAAGAAGAAAATCTCTTTCTTAGAGAGCTATCTATGGCATTTTCTTTGTCCTATAGTTTTCTACATTCTATAATCTCCCATTGATAATTTAGATATTGCAAAGGTATTTTGTGACATCCTTTATGTCCCTATGCTTCCTTGTCTAAATTCTATCTTATTTAATTGAAGTATATGTATGATTTCAATGATATCTTAGGGTTCCTGATCCCTCTTTCTTTCTGTAATTCATGTGTATTCCTGTGGATGATCTGATTTGAATGCTCTTGTGGGTATACTTAAACCCCTTGATGGTCTGTCTCATTCATATACCCAATTGGAGACGTGAATGTTTGTTTGCAGGTTATAGATTATGTCTAAATGCTTAGGAATGCTATTGTTTGTGAAATTCTCTCTTTTCCTGAATAGCCTCTTTCTATTGTGGACCCTTCTATGAAATATTGATGCAAGCCTATTCAGAGAGTTGCGATCTCCTAGACCTAAGTTCATGCATTGATTTCATCCTCTATGTTGTGATTCAAACCATCATTTCAGTGTATCACCTAGTAGGATAGTTTTCTTTTCTATCTTTTCCCTTTCATGCATTCCTTCTATCCCTTTTCCCTTCAAGAATTTTACTTTCATGTCAAGAAGTAAATTTGGGTGATTATCCAAGAGGAACCAACCTAGAATCTGGAGGTCTCATCTCAGTTAGCATAGGTACCACACCTGGAGATGATTCCCATGTTATACTAGGTTATCAAGACTATGAGAGCTTGAAACAAGGGTGCAAACTTAGTGTATAATAGTAATATGAATAATGAAATACAACAATATGTTTATTAAGTATCTAGGGACTACTATTGCTAAATCTCTTAAACATACCAGATCATCTCATCATAAAATTTAGAGCTTTCTTGTTTCTTGTCTATGTTTTTTTACTCTTAGTCGGCATAGCTTTGCTTAACTACATCTCAATGCTAGTAGTACATGAGTCACTATCACTCTTTCTAGCATTACCAATTGTCCTACTTTGGTTTAAAGTTTTTCCCAGCCCTCTTTGTTCACATTTAGATGTCCAGATTACCAATGTCCTTTCATAAGAAAAACTATTGATATCATACCTAGATGTATAGTGTCTTAATAAATTTTCCAAATTCTTATCTAATTTATTTCTTACCTTTGATTTTAGGAACTCCAAAGCACTAATAACCCTCTAAACCTCAACCAAACCCAATATCATGCTTTGACATAAATTAGCAGGATTGAAATTTTTTGATATTAAATCATGCAAAAAGTTTCTCTAACCTAAAATTATCCAAAGCTTTGTTACCAATCCCTCTTCACGGGAGTTCTCTATTATTTGATATTGTTTCATCATATTGGTCAAAAAATAGGTTGATTTATCTCTAATAATACTTTCATTTTAAATTTAAATTTATAGTTTGTTCATTGCAATCTAGAGATTTGTAAAATTGTTATATCAAAGTTGTTATCTTATCAAGATAATCAACAAGATTGTTTAGATGCAAATATTGATAAAACACAATAAACATGGCTTCAAGTAGTCTCTCACAAGGGAACTTGTTACTAATCTCTATGTAAAGAGAATAGGTGATTTCCTTTAAATAAGTAGTTACAAACTCAATGATCTTTCTAAATTACTCCCTTGTAACTCTTACTACTCGCTTCTTTTGGATCTTTCCTGATTTTGCAATCATTGCAAAGTAGGGCATTGGCATCCCAACTATGCATACACTGAAACATAACTCCCCATTTGCATTGATCTATAGAAAGTTATCAGGATTTTTTAAGTTTATTAGTGTCTACCACTTAGAAAATTTTCATCGAATAAAGTTCATTGAGATCAATAGAGATTATAAAGAGTCACACATGTCAATTTACATAGCTTAGCATATTTTGCAATATATGTAGAACTTTCTTAGGTTTTCTTCATTATATTTCTCATTTCCGCTATCATGGGGAGAATATGTGCTAAAGTTAAGGGCATCTTTATATTACTTAACCTCTGAAGCAGGTCAACATCTTTTTAATTCTCTACTTTGTCAAGATTTTTATATATTATTCTAATCAAGGATGGATATTCTAAAAAAAATCAATGCACTTGTCCATGCAAAGAGATCCACCTGGTATCAATATCCTTAAGAATCTTTTTCCCATTAGTTATTCCATTGGCAAATTTTTGAAATTCCAAAAGTCATTTGGAAGTTTGGAAAATGTATGAGTAGAGATCTTTGACTAAATCTTCAACATTTGTTACTATATCATACTTTCTCACAATTCTAAAAGCTAGATTCATTTTGTGGGCCATGTAGTGAATGATAGTCATGTAGAGTAAACATGAAGTTTGTATGTTTATGAAAATAGAATTTTTATGTCCTTTTATTATTGAAGCTCTATCTACTCAAATACATACCAACTTTTTGGCAATCATCAACTTTTCCATACCTCTATACTCAATTAAAGAGTATTTTACTTGTTAAAATATATTTTCCATTGTCACACTCTCCTTCAAATTAACAACAGATAGTAGATGAGTTTGGAAGACATGATTCTACAATGGATATATATGCATGCATACCCATGATGTATTATCTATTTCTATAACTTCATCTAAAGATAATGCAATAAAATTGACTCTCTTATTTTTTCCTTTATATCTTCATTTTCAACCTCAAGAAGGCAACTTTCCCATTCCCATCCACTACTTATAGACCAATGACTATTGGATATTTTAAAAAGTGTACCATAATAAATCACTCATACGTTGGTACTCTATCATAGCACACCCTTTGATAAAAAAATATACTAAAAAAAATACATAATTGAATAGTTTTCCCATTTGTTCTACTTTCATTGTCTTTCAAAAAATAGCTTCAATAGAACCTTTAAATTTAGCAGGATTCATCTATATTTTCTTATGTAAATAAAATTCTATGACATTCTTAACATAGAAATATTGCTCATTTGTTTTCCATCTTATCACTTGTTTTTCAATTCCATCTATGATTTGTTTTTCATAAACTTTAGTAATAAGATTTTCTATGGTGTCAAGTTTTATATGGAAACTATTTTCCTTATTATTTTTATGACTGTAAATCTTAAACTTGCATTCTATTGGAGGGTTATGTTTAATTGGATTATGCACTGGTTTAATGAATAGATACTTTGACACCCAATCAATTTTAATATTCCTTGATAGATCCCACTTCCAATAATTTTTTGATTTGGATGTTCTTTCCCCCTTCCATGCATCATCATCATCATCATCATCATCATCATCATCATCATCATCATCATCATCATCATCATCATCATCATCATCATCATCATCATCATCATCATCATCATCATCATCATCTATGGCATTCTCACCGAAGTCAATTATATCATTCCCACTACCCTGGATATCTACCAAAAATAATATTCTTCAAGTTCATCATGGTTCAAGATATCATGTTCACTTCCTTCTTCCATATCTAGTGTAGGTTGTGAATTTTTTAGTTGTACTTGTGATGATGTACCCTCCTAATTTTCACCACAAACATTTCCAATGCCAAATTATGAAGATAAGGTTCTATGTTTTGCTAACCTATCTTGGCCTTCTCCACAATTAAGAGTCCTACCATTCTTCATATTTGAAATCTCCAATGAAAGAAAGGCTGCAAAAAAAATCTAGTTGTTTAAGAAGAAATAATAGAGTATATGATTCATTAGTCCTACAACCTACAATCTAGATGTTTGAGGTCTTCTAGGTGACCATTAATGAGTCCCCACTCAATAAGAATGAAACAAAAACTATAAATAGATAAAGATGAGTTTAGAATAATATTATAACACTTCATAAAAATGATCACTTACCTTTAGGTTCTTAGTGAGTAGCACTAGCATTCGCCAATGCAGGCAACAACAATTGTTGTTTCTAGTTGAAAATTTTACTATTGATCTAAATTCAGAGATTAGAATTGACCAAATTATGAAAAAAATTTGATCTTTGATTCTATTTATACCAATCCTTATTTGGTGAATTCAGTGGAAATTTTATATGGTATACAAGTATTTTGTGAATCTCCCTTATTTCTAACATGTCTTATGTAATTTTCTTGGCAATTATGGAGAATCAAATCATAATAGAATTGGTGAAAACCGTAGTGAATCAAGACACACTTTTGAAAAATGATAGACAAATTGTGTCCTTTTTCAAATATATACTTTATGGCTATTCAAAAATGATGGCTATCAATTAAGACAAGCTACTGAAATTGTAGGGAAAAATATTAAATATACGGATTGGAAAATTTAGATTTTATTAGAAGAATCTTTATATAGATTCAATTGATTACATTAAATGATGGGAAATTGGGAAGTTCATTTGACCAAAAACTTATAAAGTGTGGGAAAAGAGCCACCCCATTTAGTACTACTTATTTGGAAAATTTCAAAATTTTGATGTGAAATATTCACCCGTTGGCGAATATTCACCACTAAAGTTATCCCTGAAAGTTGTTGATTGCAGTAGAAGAGTAAAATAATATAGAGAAGAAATGGTGGCTTTTCCTTTATGTTTTGTCCAATTTTAATAAGTTTCAATCTTATAAAAATTAATTTGGTATCAAATTCAAACACGGGAGGAAAAGACAACAATATCTTTTTTTCAACATAAAATGTGAGCAATACTTAATTTCATTATATTTTTCTACATAATTATCCAAGACTATTTTTGTTTGCAAGTTGTTCACTACTAGTTGCATGTGAGCATCTTTATGGTAGCATTTTGTATACAAGGTTACGGGTCCCTTCAAAACAAGCTTTACTCTAAATAAAAAAGTATTCAAAACTAGGCTTTTTAAGCATTCTCACTTTTTAAAATGTTATGAAATATAAATTACATTTTCTTTCATTTTATTTCAGATTTTCTTCTTCATCTTAATATGCTTCCATAAGATTTCACTTAATAATTGCTAAAATGAAATTAGAAGAAATGTCATCAAAATAGAGATAATTGTAAGGATTAATTATTGAATAGGTAAATTAATGAAACAATATTCTTCTTCCAAATTTGATATTAAATACAAGAGGCTTCTAAGAAATAAAATGACATTAAATTAAATAGTGAGATTATGGTCAACATAAAATACACGATTTGAATGTTAGAAAATAATCAATAGATTAGGAAGGATAGAGATGAAGAAAAAAGATCCAATAAGTTGGTTGTACGAAAGTTATTGTATCCCTTTTAATAAGCCACTTTATTAATTAATATTTAAAACTTAAATTAAATTATTTCATAACAAGGGTAAAACTATAAATAGATTTTGAATATCTTTTAAATAGAAACTATCACAAATGAATAGAACATATTATTTACAAATTATTTAAGATATTTTTATAACTAAAATAATAATAAGTAAAATAGTTTAAATCAAACAAATGAATACTATTACCCATTTACAATCATTTCATGAAATACTATCTAAAATGAATCTTAATAATTACCAATAAACATGAATTAATTTACAAAGCATAAAAGTTCTCATATCTAAAAATAATTCAACAACACTTGTAAGTTGTTAATTTGTATATTGACTTTAAGTTAATCAACTCTTATATGATATAATAAAATTCCATGAAATAAATGTGATGCCCAAAAGTTCGGGTCAAAACACAACCAAATTTTTTTTTTTTAAAGGGTAAAAGTTCCACGTTTACGATGCGGGACAAGTGTAAATGTCAACATCTCAAAAGAAACAGGTGGTCACACCCCAACAAGGTTGTTAAATTTACCAAAGGATGCAAGAAGAAATTTTCAATAAGAAGTTCGTTGATCAATTTCGTCGATTGATAGTCTAACAAACTTAGGTTACCTAAGAGAAATAGAATGTTTATGGTTAACGTTATTAGATAAATAGGTTAACCCCTTTTCCAATTTTGTTAAAAACAAGACCAATTTGATTAGATGGGTACGTAGTAATTATTAATCGAATTAGTTTATATTCTATCGAAAACGGAGATTGATGTAAATGACTATTTAAATTTATATTCAATATTTTTCACAAGTTGTCAATCTAATCATATAAATAACTCATGTTATGAATATTTCAAAAAAATATAAAATATTTCCTTTTATGCCCATCCCCTGCTATTGTTTGAATGTAAAATTCCTAAAAAGTCATCTGGTAGATTATGGCGAAAAGGTGATATAATATAGATATACCAGAAGTATCAATTTTATGCAAAGCCTACCACCAAATCAACCTCCTATCTACTTATTGTTAGAATGGGTAAATGAATTACATTGATTGTCGGTGTAGACAAGAGTTGACTAATTCTATAGCCAACAATGTTGACTCCAGCCACCTCAGTGTCACTCTCATCCACCCATTCACCATCCAACATTAATACTCTAGCTAGCTATGTGACTTGCATTTAATATGTATTTATCTATAAATTCATAGTTAGGCCCTGTGATCAACAAAGCCCATATTTGGCTTTCTGTGGTGTCTTTCCTTTGTCCCTATTTTTTCAACATGGTATCAGAGCCAATTGGTGAGAGTAGTCTGCAGGTTGTTTGAAGCATGAAGAGTGGTGAAAAGTTTCTTACAAGATTGGTAAAGCTTTTTGTGCTCAAGCAATTAAAGGTAAATTAGTGAAGAGTGCCAAGTTTGAAGCAGGAGATTTCAAGAGAGATCAGAAGCTATCGAGTTGAAAGAGGCCATCGACTTAGGATGTGATGTTTGTCATAAAGAAATCAAGTGCTGGAGTGTTGACAGTTTGAATAAATAGCTGAATGTAGAACATGAGTTGTTGTTGTGTATAAGAGATATCTACTTTTTGGAAGCCACATGTTAAGAGGGAGGTGAGAGTTTAGAATTGTTGTTAATCATGTATGCAATCAAAGAATATGCCAATCAAACACATATAATATTTGTAGCAGCTACCGAGGAGATAGAGAGGAATTTCTTTTTAAAAAATCTTGGTTAGTATGAGCTTAACTTTCACTGTTAAATATGTGGTATTTATGGGAGTTGTGTTCCTTGGTATTTGTTATGTAAGCTATGATTTATAGTCACAAATTACATTTGTAGGGTAAACTTGTTTAGTTGTATGCCATGCTTGCATTTTCCAAAGTAAAGTTACGTAAGAAATAAAGTAAATAAGTTGTAGGGCTGGGTGAAGTTGTTCCTTGCTGAAAGATGGACTGTTGTCATGGTGCAATGAGGTCTCTCTGTAATGTGTGTTTTGATTTGGGGTGCAAAGTGCTTGAGTTGGCATTGAGAGAATTTGACTATCTAAATGTTAAGGCTATGGTGTTGTCATTTGTGGTCATAGAAGATTGTTGGATTGATATCCCTCAAGAGAGTGATGAAGATTGAATTAGTGATGGTTGTGAATGGGCATATGTATTTTGAATTAATTTTTTGAATGCGAGTCACCTTTGTCAAAAACAAAATATAGAGTATGTAAGGGGTGCATTATTGGTTGTACTCGACACCCTAGAGGATTTTGGTTTAACATATTGATGAACCATGTATCTTAAAAGGATTCCTATAGAACAGGCGAGTACAGCGGCTGGGTACCCATATATCTTGGTACATGGATTTCTTTCTATATGGACTCAATAATCAAATTTAATGTAGGTATAGAAGGAGAAAAGCCCAAAGTGATAATGGTTTCCCCATTGTGATGGTTTGTGACCAGTGTGTGCTTGATTTGTGGTAATCCAAAACCACTTGAGTGCAATGTTTGTGGTGATCTTGAAATCATTTGTGAGTGAGGTTTGTGGTGAGCCAAAATCACTTCAGTGTGAAGTTTGTGTTGATTTTGACACCACTTGTGTGATGTTTTTAGAGTTCGTGGTGAGCTTTAAACCACTTCAAAATTTACATCGGTTAGGGGTAAACCGTGAAAACCCATAGTGATTATGATGAGGGTAATTAATATGAAAGATTAAATTCAATAAGTGATTGTAAATGGGTACCTAACAAGGCTTCAAGCGAGGAACCATGTTTTTTTTATTATGGGGGGATATCTAAAATAATCAACATAATTAATTTATGGGGGATGTTAGAATGCGTAAATTAATTACACTGATTGTCGGTATAGACAAGAGCCAACCAATGTTGACTCTAGCTACCTCAGTGTCGCTCTTAGCCACCCATTCACCATCTAACATTAAGAATCCAACTAACTCTGTGACTTGCATTTAATATATATTTATCTATAAATTAGTAGTTTGGGCCTATGATCAGCAAAGCCCATATTTGGGTTTCTCTAGCATCTTTCCTCTGGGACTATTTTTTTAACACTTATGACTGGCAAATACTGCCACATATCCTAATGCAAGGAATGTCAAAACCAAACACATTACAATGGCCAATAGAGTGATGCCAATGAAATACTCCACCTTTGCATATATGTGCGACATAGTGGCCACAATCATTACAACCAACAACAAAGAAAGAAAAGTTAGGGTGTTTGTAACCAAGAATACATTGAAACCAATGCTATCACCCAAAACAGTCCTTCCTAGCTCATTCACACCTCCCGACACTTGGTACATCACATTGAAACTTCATCCCACAAACACCAATGCCACTGTCACCTAAATGGTAGATTTACTATTACTTGTGACTGTAGATTAGTTTAATTGGCGATCTAGTGTTGTCGATTGATCAGTCTCATTGGCATCTTGATCTTACTCACTAAACACCATGGGCTGCCCTCAAAATAACATCACCAAAAATAATTGTTTGAAGATCAATTATTCTAGGTTTTAAAAAGAATCTTCCTAGACCTACTTTAAGCATTGAATTATTCCTACGAGATAATATTACCTATAATCCTTTTAGCTCACTTGGGAGTTTAGTTTTTGAGTGTGGATTTTAAAATGCTTTTGTCCTGTTTTGATATTTGGCTAAAATATTTAACAATTTTGTATTGGGGTAAAAGAACAATAAGTTGTCACCCTTTTACAAAGGAAGAGGCTAACAACACCAAAACTAAAAAACTTCAAGGGCATAAAAGTCACATTTCTATTTAGAATTTGAAGATGATGTAAACTGATGAAATATGTGAAATAGGATGAATTTTATGGCTATAATTTTTAAAAATTATTTTGGACATAAATTAATATTTTTTTTTAATTTTTAAAGTCTATTTTTCATGTCCTCAAAATATAGCAAATCAGGGGGTTTACCTCCTGTCAAATAATTATAAGTAAAACATTGTTTTTTCCTCCAATTTCAAAATATGTTTTAGATGACATGTATACCTAGTGCAACAAAAAGGAAAGAAGTGTTTTTTATTTATAATTTGCCCATTATAAGTATTCAAAGTACAACTTACATGAAATCAATAGTTTTTGTCTCCTGCCACTTTTCAGCTATCAAAATTTTTCTAAAATTCAAATAAATTATATATTCTTGAAGAAGATTCTCTTCTCTAGTGCCCCATATAATTTTAAGTTTTTTAAAAATTGATTTACTATTTTTTTTTAATTTATCGAATCGG